>CM043112.1:48797961-48829267 GCA_023701765.1 Hylyphantes graminicola | reverse complement strand
AAACCTTGTGCGATTATCAGAACGAAAGTTCGTTTTCGAATCGGTACATGGATTTTTTTTTTTTCCGCCCAGAGAACAAAAGTTGATATCTATGTGTTTTTGGGGTCTCTTATCTATGGTTGTGATAAAAGGGGCAAGTACAATAGATATGAGTCGCAGAGCTTGGAAAATTGCTACCAAGGAAAGGCTAAAAGTAAATGTAAGCTTTAGACCAACACATTCAAAACAAAAATATAAAGTGAAAAAAGTAAATAGAAAAATAAAAATTAAATTATGAAGAGAATCTAAAAATTCTAAAGAGGTCTACGTATTTACTTACCAATTATCATTTTTTAAGTTTATTCAGACTTTTGGTTCGTCTTAAATTGTAGATTACAGAATGTTAGCAAATGGCTAAATGGTAACAAATAAAGACGAAAGACCTTATTCTATAAATATAATTTTTAAATATATATATTTCTGGTCATTTTTTTACTGTCCTCACACATCAAAGTGATCTCCCTGAATAAACTCTTTTGACAATATCTTCCGCCGAATGGACAAAACCAGTCTGACTCTTTCAATCGTTTTATTTTGGCTTCTTTTTTCTACGTTGATGACCAAAGACATGAACGAAGTAGACTGGACTATCTGATAGTTGCAAAGCTGGCTAAGTAGGGAACCGATGTAATGGCAGCATTAAGGCGATCAGTGGGCAAACAAAAATCTTTAGCTTATTATCACTGATTTTGGCACAAAGATGTTTGGTAACAAACCAAATTAAAAAATATTTGCGAAAGTTATTAGTAGTAACATCTATTCTGTTTTTGCTATACATGTTGAAACATAAAAAATATTCTATATTTTTTAGAAAGTAAATGCAAATATTTACCAATGATTTGGTCCGTAGCCCAGTCGTTAGAACATTGGTCTCTCTCCAAACCGGCCGTATCCTAAGGACGGATATTCGTTAGCAAAAATAAAAACACAGAGAATTACAGAGGCAAATTTACAGAGGCACTTCGAGTACACTGAGACATACGTGCTCGTTAAATCTGTGGAGTCCAAAGTCTAGTCCGGTGCCAGCTCCAAAGATATCTATAGTAAAAACCCCGAAGGCTGTTGCGTAGTTGCCTCCTGAAGTTAGTAGTGGTTGCAGAGCTCTGATGTCGAACTATTCACTTGATCGCAAAAAAAAAAAAAAAAATACAATCTTCTTTGTGCGGACTGCTAGCGTTATGACCTGCGATCTAAACCACTCGGCCATCGGGCCCCACATCCCACCCTATATTGTCTCCGTGTTGGTCCATGGTGCGGTTGGTAGGTAGTCTCTACCCTACTATAGAGCTCTTAGGCCAGCTCAGATGTGTTGAGCTCATCACTTGATCGGAGTTCTAAATTTCGAGGAGTAATCTGGCTGTGCTGAAGAAACTTGAAGGCTAGAAATAAACAGCCAGGCAACCCAATCTAACAATTAATTTACATATTTTTTAATCTTATTGAAAAACCGGCAAGTAGATCGCCAATCTCACGTGACTTGGGTAGTAATGTTGGACCCCTTTTAGGTTTGCCAACACGACATCTATTCTTATTATACATCTTTGTTGAGGACAAAGGGCGAACTTTTAGGAAAGGACAGACATAATTCAATTTATATCCCACATTTTTTCGAACATATATGGAGTATATTGTGCGAAAAAAGTGCTGAAAAAGGTTTCGTGGTGATCAAATCCTTTTCAATGGCGACCCAAATGTCACTTTTGATTCTTGGCGTTGTTGGGAATGCTTAGCTGGCATGCAATAAATAGACTTTGTCCTTTTATAAGCTTTTTAGGACGTTTTTTGTTACTATGTGTCATAAACTTTTAGTCAAAAGTTATAAAAATGTCTATTTCTGTAACAGAACTTATATTTTATTATTATTTTTTTTATTAAGGTAGGCGAATACCAAAAATTCCCCAAAATTCTAAAATTTTTACTATTACTTTTAAAATTATTTTTCCAAAATTTGGTCAAATAGTGATTTCAAATATAATGAACAAATGCTATTTGCATCTTTTTTTTTCATTTTTAATATAATTTATTTATTTTAAACGGTCTTATTTTTACTAAAAAAGAGGTTTACGTTAACAATCGCTCCTACCACATTGTATTTTCATCCTATAAACATTAATCTGTGTTAAATTCTCTCGTTATTTTGAACTGATGCATGCAATGACCCCTCTAGAGTTACATAACAAATTACAAAGGAAAAGAAGTCTATTAAAGAAAATTTTTATAAATTAACCACAGAAAAAAGATTTGTTTTTTCGATTAACTTACACTTGGACATTTTTTAAAAAAAAAAATTAAAAACTTTGTAATGATTTACCTCAGATGTTAGAGGTTCATAACGCACAGCATATATAATTGAATGTAGCATCTGTAAAAAAATTTCAGGTAAATTAAATGTAAAACTTTTTCATGCTAGTAGTGTTAGCGTAACCCCTTTTTTAGTTGAAAAAAAAAACCGTTTATCATCAATAAAATAAATTATATTTAAATAAAAAAAGATTGCCCAAAAACCATTGTTCATTATATTTTGAAATCACTATGCCAAAATTTGGAAAAGATTAAAGTAATAGTAAAAATTTTAGAATTTTGGGTACTCGCCTACCTTAAATGCTTTAAACTTTCATTCAAAAGTAATCTTTTGGTAATTTTGTGTTTATTATGTCGCATGATTTTAGTTTTTGTTTAAATCAATAATTACAAATATCATTGTTTTTGCAAAAATGAAACCAATAAGCTGTAGTGTTGTCGAAGATATTACGACAAACCAATGTGGTGGATGTTGCATGTCCAATTGTGTGATTTTTCAATAAACTTTAAACGCTAAATTGTGTGGTATTATACCGGTTAAGTTTAGAATAATCGTCGCTCTGGAGCTACACGAGGGCTATTGGCGACGGTCGTCGTATTTTAGAACCACATTCAAGTGATCAGCGCGGGTCCTTGCGAACAAGCACAAAAGCCTGAAAATATATGTCTACCAACCAACCAACCAACCAAGTGATCAGCCGACACCATGATTAGGAACCAACGCAACGTTAGATTGGTTGGGTTGATAGACATATATTTTCAGGCTTGTGTGCTGGGTCGCAAGGGACCGTTATAATACCTCGTCTAGTAGGACAACACAAGAAACACACAGCCAACATGACATGTTGCCATCTGTCGGCTGATTGTGTGTTGCTCTAATCGGGGCACGCCTAGATAAACTCGCGCTCGATGTTGTCCAGTAGAGGGGTGTGTGTGTGTATCGCGCGCTACGCGCATCGGGCTACACTCGCGCTACACCGCTGCGCGCGGAAGAGATGCGTGCTTTCGCTCACGCTCACTATTATTTGAGTAGGTACTCGCGCGGCTCTTTCGGAGGGTGGCCTAGTGTTGCCAATCAGATTTTACGAGCACACGCTCACTCGCACTCGTCGTCTCGCTCGACAAACACAAACATCCATGTTTGAACGGGATTCGAACCCGGAACAAGCAGCTCCAGAGTCCAATGCCTTAACCACAACGCCGACGGATCGGCAACCGTTAAGGGCTTGTGGTGTTATTATTCATATTGGCAAAAAAACATTCAACAAAATTCAATTAAACCTATCCCGAAAATGGTTAACAACCAAAAATAACCATTAAAAATATCTACGACTTTTACCGCATATATTTTCACAGTTTTATACCGGCTTCTAATTTTTTGATAGCAAAAAATTTTTACTTAGTAACATAATTTCCAGAAAAACAAATGTGTATTCCTAATTTTGCTGAGTAAATTAAGGTGTAAATGCTCGTTATATTATAATAGCGACTCAATGCGCTAGTGCAGTGCGTATTTAAAAGACAAAAGTAGGAGCGTTTACATGAGCCATCGAATCCATTTAATGCCAAAATCCCCATTAGGAGAAAAAAGGGTCGAGCAGGACTTCTAACCCAAATGATAGTCTACGGCCGAATCCATGTGTGTTGTGTTATGCCAATGAGGGAAAAAATACAAACCTCATTTCTCCAACTCCACTTTTAAAACAAAAGAGTGAAATCCACTCATAAAGGAGAAGTGCATTTTCGACTCTGGAAAGGAGTGAAAGTTAACTCAGACTGAGTTAAAATCACTCGTTTGGAGTGATCTTGTCAGAGTTTTAACTAAACAAAAGAGTGAAATCCCCTCTAATAGGATAAGTGCATTTTCGACCCTGAAAAGAGGGAAAATTAACTCAGACTGAGTTATATTCATTTGTTTGTTTTACGAGTGTATTTGTTATTTATTATAAAAAGTGGAATCGGATGTTCCGAGAGTACGATGTCGCTTGGTGTCCGATCAGGTTCGAACCAAATCAGGTATCCTGGGTTCTAAATTATGTGGCGTAATTAGATTTGTTAAAGCTCCTAAAAGGAGGCTAAAAATAGGCAGCCAAAAGCGATTATACTCCACATTCATACATCCTCTGATAGAGGCTGTGTGGAGCCCTGTGGTCAGTGTCTCGATCTCCGGATCGAAAGGTCCCGCGATCGAGTCCTGGTCGCTGAAGACACACCGAGTATATGCGGAGTACGCGTTCGTTAAATCAGTTGGGTCCGAAAGT
This sequence comes from Hylyphantes graminicola, assembly GCA_023701765.1. Taxonomy (NCBI): domain Eukaryota; kingdom Metazoa; phylum Arthropoda; class Arachnida; order Araneae; family Linyphiidae; genus Hylyphantes; species Hylyphantes graminicola. The sequence goes on along the minus strand of CM043112.1, from coordinate 48,824,666 downwards.
CCTGTGGGCGGTCATTGTGCAGTTTCCCACCGGTACAGGTTCCTGGAGACTATTTCCCTTCCCTTCAGGGACATGTCTAAATTGTGGAGGTGGTGCGTGATAAATGGCAGCATCTGTCACGTATATGTGTGCGTGTGTGTGAGTGTGTGTTGTGACTGTCTTACTTGACGAGGGTTTATAAGCGGCACTCTGAGCCAGAGACATAACATAGAGTGGACTGCGCATTGGCAAACCTAAAGTGTCCTAAACATCTAACTTACACAGTCACATGACTGTGTCGCGTTTGGCTCGCATCTATGGCGAGTTTACCATTTGGCGAGTTTTTCCACAACGACCTGAACACAGAGGCCGACAATCTAATGTAATGATAAAGAAGCTTGGAAAGGAGCAAGGATGAATCGCTAGTATTTTAAGATCCTCTTAAGATTATTTCTTTGATTTTGTGCGTCTATTTAAGATTACTTGAACAATTGAATGTGGACTCTTTATTAAAAATTAATTTAAAAGAACATTAGTAGGTTTATGTAGAGTGTTGCTGTAATATAAGTTGGTATTGACATGATGAATATTTTCTGCCGTCTCTATAACTTTCGTTCTAACGGTCCGATTTTTTAAAAAAAAAATCAAATATATATATTTTTTTGAAATATTGCTTCTTCCTTTATTTAAAAAATCAAATATATATATATATATATATATATATATATATTGAAATATTGCTTCTTCCTTTATTTCACCTGGAATAAATCAACTTTCTAAAACACATCAACATATTCCAAATCCAACAAATGCTCTACTTTTTAAATATAAATAACTCAAAAACTGCGATTGCAAAAACAGGTTTCGTTTTGACCAAATTGTAAAAAAAATATTCTACTTCTAAGCTGTCAATGTTCAGACCATTAATTTAATTGACTTGGCCCAAAATATTTATTATAATTAGAGTTCTAACAACGTTGATTTAATCATGAATATGATTATTCAGTATAAAAGAGCTTTTAGAATAAATTCCCTCGATAGAAATTATAGTTTATGACGAACACACAATTACTAAAAGTATGCAGAACTAAATAAATTTTACCCGTGAAGGTGTGACCAATCCTTTTTTATACCCCTCTTTACAATTAGGAATTCACAAGCATTTGTCATCTTGCACAAAACGTTACTGAATTAAGAGTACAAAATTCACGATTGTTAACATGCTCAGACATTAAAAGAATGTAATTAAATATTTATTATTTAAGCCAAAAGAGAAAAATTCCAACAATACTCAAAAAATCGTCTGCAAAAACATTAAAAAAAATTCAAGCTGCCGTGATTGGTAGAAACCCACGTGACATGGATATTGATGGTAGTCACCACTTCGGTTTGCTAGCTGATATTCAGGTCTTGCGACAATTTGGAATAGTTCGTAACGAAACGGTAGCGTTAAGTTGCCATATGTAGCAACCTTTCCCCTCTTGGCGATTTATGATGTTTAGGACATAATGCTAATTTGCAAGGGATAGCGGTTTTTTAGAAAAAACTGGTTTTCCGTTTTCCATCGGTTTTTCCCTAAAAAACCTGTTTTCGGTACCGTAGGGCCTCATACAAAAAAACCGGTTTTCAATCAAAACCGGGCCACCGGTTTTTTGAAAACCGGTTTTGGTTTTCCATCCCTAAGCCGCTTTACTATGAATGCGCAGTCCACTCTATGTTATGTCTCTGCTCTGAGCAAGCACACAAGCCTGAAAATATATGTATACCTACCAACCATATGTATACCACATCCTCTGATTTAATAAGATAAGAGAAATGCACTTTAACTTAACTATCTCGTGGAATTGTCATACTTTTCTTGCCCTTTTCTTTTGTTATTATTTTTACTGCAATTACCGAGACGAGATGTCTGAAAACGTGAAAGAAGTTCAAGGCCATACCCGAATTTTAACGGAAGCATGCATTTTCACGTGGTTAATTGAAAACTTTAGTTTATGCTCTCTCAAAGGTGACGAATATTTGACCAGTCCAAACTTTACAGCTGGTAAGCTTCAAAGCCCAATATGGCATTTGAGACTGTTTCCAAATAAAAATAGAAGTACCGAATCTGTACCGCATATCGGAATATACTTGGTGCGAACGGGCGCTGAACCAAGCTCTCTCTGTGTTTCATTTCAGATAAGTATCATGGCTTCTGATAAAACAAAAGGCCTTTCTAGAAAATTCGCAGCCACCTTTAAAACGGATGACCCTTCCTGGGGATGGGCTGAAGTTATTCCCCGAAATGAATTGTTGAAAAATAAACGATCATCACTTCTGCCAAATGATACATTGACAGTGATGTGTGATATGAAAGTATCATTTGGTGTTGCAACATCTAACGGTAAAGAGGAGCTAATTGCTGATAATTCTATGTCTTCTGTTTCCAAACAACGTGATGTTCTGATCGGCAGCCTCCAACATCTCCATGAAAGTGAAATGTTTTCTGACTTGATCATAAAAGTTGGTAATGAAGAGTTGAAAGTCCACAAGCCTATTCTATCCGCTCGTTCGTCGGTGTTCTATTCAATGTTCACCACTGACATGAAAGAAAGTATCACCAACTGCCTGGAGATAACTGACTTTGATATTTCTGTAGTCAAGGCTATGCTTCGGTACATTTACTGTGGGCAAGTTGACGATTTAACACCAGATTTAGACATCCAACTTTATTCCATCGCGGACAAATACAATCTTCAGGGATTAAAGGATATTTGTGTTGCATTTCTTGTAAAAAATGTGAATGTCAATAATATTTGTGATGTATTAGTTTTATGTGACTTGCATAACGAACAAGAACTAATGGTGGCTGCTAAAGATTTTTTTTGTGTGAATGCTGCTGCTATTCAAGAAACTGAAAAGTGGCGTGATCTGTCTAAGACAATGCCAGATTTATCAATCGCTATGTATCAATTTGCCATTTCACAAAAATAAACATAATTCCTGTAATTCACAACTAAAGGGGTCATAGGAGTCTTAAAAATGTGCAAAGAAGGTATTACAAAGGATAGTTTGATCTTTCATGAAATTTTGTAACTACTCGATATAAAAGTATAATTTTTTTATATGTAATTCTGATAGATCTATTTATTATAAAACAAATTTTAAAATTTATTAAACTTTATTAAACTTCAGCCTAAACTAAAATAAATAATGTTAAACATAAAGCTATTTGAACACATTGGGATTAGGCTTGCGCGGCAAATTTTGATGTCAAAATTAAAAAAATGACTTTATATTGTACAAATATGTACAAACAACAAATGTGCAATATGTACAAACATTTTGATCTCAAAATTTGCCACGCAAGCCTAATCCCAATGTGTTCAAATAGCTTTATGTTTAATATCATTTATTTTAGTTTTGGCTTGAGTTTAATAAACTTTACAATTTGTTTTATAATAAATAAATCCTGTAGAATTACATATAAAAATTATACTTATATATTGAGTAGTTAAAAAATTACATGAAAGATCAAACTATGCTTTGTAGTACCTTCTTTGCACATTTTTAAGACTCCTATGATCCCTTAATGGAAATAATGTTCTATGCATGTTTTTAAACAAAATTTTTTATAATACCATGATGATGTTCCATTTTTTTTACTTTTCCAATTGCTGTTCCTTTTAAATTTTTTGATGGTATGTAACTATGATGGTCTCGGCCAGCCAGTGCAACCTCCCATTAGAAGAGTCCAATAATGCTTCCTGATTTACTTATTTTACTGCCTAGTAATTTTAAAGAAATCTACCGATGACCTCACATTGTGTCAGAATGATTGACAGTTCTGAGTGATCGGAAGAAAATCTCGTTACTTTTGTAGCTCCGGTAAAGGCCAAGTCTGAAAACCAGAATGTATTTTCTGATCAAGTGTCCGGTTCATGATGTCCGTGAGTCGTGATCAAGTGAACACCTTGAATGTTAAAACACTTTTTGTTTGTGTTTGAACCTACTATTCTACTCTGTACTGGGGGTTTTGATTTTAAACAATTGAGTTTTTTTTAAAATGGACTTATAGATTATACGTTGCTAGTAAATATTTAGTCCGTGAATTTTTCTGGAAAAGTCCTTGGATTTTTTCCCTAACAAATGTATGAACCATGTTAATAAGGATGTTTATTGAAAGACCAAAAGTTAGGGATTTCAAACTACCAAAACTTGATTTTAATACATCAAATGAACAGCAAACAACATATTCATTGACAAATCTGAAGATAATCCATAAATAAAAATAATTGTACTCATATATTTAAAAATGTTTATAAAAAAGTTAAAAGTACTTTTAGTAGTATAGTTTTATGAAATTATTTAAATTTGTCATGTCGTGATTCATAAAAAAATTATCAATGTATTGTTAAGCTATACTGGGCTAAACAAAATTAACTGCTACACAAAGATCGATTTCTTTATAGTTATAAGTGATTTAATTGGCGTGACGTTGATTTATAAGCTGCTAAGTGCTTTTTTGCATTTTTGATCAGTTTTAACTATATTCTAACTTATTAAAAAATAGATTTTTTAATTATAAAATTTTAAAATTTATAATGTATTGATATTGTGCGTGTCGGGGGGGGGGGAGAGTTTGAAATTATGGTGGCGAGTAAGCTTGAACCTGAAATTTTGGGCCCTGATCAAAACTATGAATTAACTAGAATTTTTGCCACTCTATTCCCGCTCGGTAGTGAGCCAGCCATGCCTCTACCCGACTATAAAACTTTAGCTTAAATTTATTAAAAATGTAAAAACGCTGAATTCTTGTTCATGACTTTTTTCGAGTATCCCTAATTCTTTAGAATTGGTTCTTTTTGAATAATTGAAAGATGGCTAAATTTCCATTTTTCTTATAACTTTAAATTTCTAAAAGTAACTGTGATGAGTTACTTTTCTTAGAAAGTAACTTTCTAATACCCGATTTGACATATATTTTACTTAAAGAATATTTGTAATTTGCTAGGGTCTCGTGAGGGTATTATGTATTTCTTCGATGAAATGGTTCGAATTCATTAAGATGGGAAAATTTTCAAACTCATAATTATTTTATCACCTACAATTGAATATTTCTTTTATAGCTGGTTGATAATTTATTATAATTTTTTTTCTTTAAAAGGTAAATTAGTCATTGATATATTTTTATAAATTTTAATAAGTTCAGTCATAATTTACAATGAATAAATGAAAAATTTGGGTTTTGAAACAAATTGTCTTTTCAAAAAATTCATTTTTGAAATAAACGAATAATATAATATAATTCTAAATAGTAGTATAATTTCAGAATCTTTTTAGATTGATCGACTTTTATTTGAGGGAATATAAGTCGTAAAGTAGTTAATTCAAAAACTGGATCAGCTCAATATCAAATTTAATTCGTTCCTGACTTTCTCTTTGCAAGAAAATCTTTTAATCCCACCTTAAAGTGATAAAAAAACAAATTCCACAAAAAAAAATCATCAAAAAAATTATTGGTTATATAAGAAACATTCGAAATGCCGCCCCGGTGGCGCAATTGTTAGGATGCTAGCCTTTGGAGCTTCTGGGATCGGGTTCGAATCCCGGTAATGCATGAATGTTTGTGACCGTCAATAAATGTTGTTATTCATCTATGTGTTTGTGTTGTCCTTTCTTTGTGTGTCTATTGTGCTTGTAAATACTCCTTCTGTGTCTGTTCCACTTGACGAAAGCTTATAAGAGGTTTTCCGAACAAGCACACAAGCTGGAATATATATGTACCTACCATACCATTCCATACATTCGAAATTAAACTAAAAAATGCTCCACGTCTTTTATTCTAAACGTCCATTCCATTTTAAACATTCTGTTTCTACTTAATGAAATAAAAAGCAATTTTTTTATATCTGGAGCCGATACTTATTTGTTTAAACATCTAGTACGAAAACAAATGCTTCGAAAAAGCGAAGAAATCAAATTACTTTCTACCATTCCTTACATCGTATATCAAAGCTAACAAAATCTGGTTTCAACGACACGGGTTTTTTTTCGATGTAGAACGTCCTATTAACGTAGAAGATTTACGATTCAAACAAACCGGATTAATCCTTTAACGTTTTGTTCAAAATAGGATAATTTATACAATTCCGGGTACTTGGAAAAAAATTGCTTGTTTATTTTTTTTAACAGCAACATTTTTTTGCTGTTCCTTTTAAAGGAACATGTTCCAGTTGGAAAAAATGTATGGTTGGTTGGTAGACATATATTTTCAGGCTTGTGTGCTTGGTCAGAGACCCGCTTATAAACCTTCGTCAAGTAAGACAAGCACCACACGCATATACGTGACAGATGCTGCAATCTATCGCCAAATCCACAATTTAGACATGCATCTGAGGGAAAGGGAAATAGTCTCAAGGGACCTGTACCCGTGGAAACTGCGCAATGACAGCCCACAGCACTTTCGAACCCACAGATTTAACGAGTACGTACTCCGCATATACCTGGTGGGTCTTCAGTGGTACCGATACTCGATCGCTGAACCTTCCGATAAAAAAAAAATATTCTCTAGTTTTGAATCTGGGAACCATATTTTGAGGTCATAATGCTTTTTCGTTAATATGTATGAATCAATCAATATGTGCGCGTCAGTATCCGAGATTGACACCACAGATGCTTCTGTCTTGTATCTTAAAACGCAAAATTTTGTATATGGCTAATTTCATGCAAAATTAACCTTTCTGTACGGGGAGTCTCAGTGTAGTGTAGTTTAGGTAGCAACCCTTTCATATTGTCAAAATAACAAGTAAAAAAAAATATACTTACTCTTTCTTTAACATTACAAACAACAACAGAGTGTTTATGTTTTCGTCTAGCGCGTGTAATAGGATTACTAAATAAAACGGTTCCAAGTAAACATTGTTAGCGGAGGATTTGATTTCACTCAGTCTGTTTTGTTAGGTAAACTGGTTCGTTTTGTTAATACAAATTCAGTTATGCATGAGTTCGATGTTGAGTTTTTCATTTGGTGTTCAACCGACAAATATCGCCAAGAATTTACTTTGTGGAACTTGGTTGACATTAGTTGATTAAAATGGGAAGACTACTAGATGTTAAAAAATAAGGAATCCCCAAATAATATCTTGAAATAAAGTTGATGTTTTTATCAGGAAGGCATGAGAATCTATAAAAGAAAGTTTTATAATTAGTTCAAAAAGTTAGCATTAGAAAGTTTTTGAGAATTTTATATTACGTATTCAAAGTAATTATCCCTATAAGGTAATTTAAATATAATATAAAACTTCCTAACTTAACGTACAAACATTCGTTCCATTAAGATAAAAAATATTCAATTTTTTAAAAAACAAATGTAATTACAGAAGGTCCAAAAATGAAAACAATACAGCTGGAACAGTTGCCACTAATGACTTAAAACATGCCCATTGATAAAAGTATTCGTCTTAAAATAGACAAATAGAAAAAACTTAAAATAGATAAAATAGAAAAATACTTTTAAGTATCTGGCAGTGGTAATATTTTTTGTACATTGAACATTCCAATCCAGGTTTTTACAGATCGATGTTTCCATTAAATCATACTGAAAAAAAAAATATCAGTCACATAACAATAGTTTTGAAGTTTCCTTTACTAAATAAAAGAATAAATTTTTCGAAACAGTCATAATCCACTTTTTAATCGTGTTAATCTATCAGAACACTTTCATGTTCTTTTCACTATATTTCTGCAGTTTGTCCTTCACAACTTATCACACAAAACGTTCTAAAAGCCGTTCCAAGGGAACTAATGCGATTTATCGTCCGAAACCTTTGGGAATCGCAGAGCTTCTGATAAGAGAAAGGAGTAGTGAAGTGGTATTTATATTAAATTACGGGTTCTAAGTGATAAATTATCTTTTGTAAGAAGGAACGGAATTCGTTTCCGAAGTGATAAGTGTTTTGATAGATAAGTAGAAAGTTGGAAATGTAATAAGTAGTTTTGTCTGTGTCTGGAAAACTTTGAATATAAAAAGAAACTTGAATCGACATTTTGTTAAAAAATAATGCTCTGAATGTTTTGTAAGTAAAACATTTTATAATTTAAATTTATAATGATAAATGAAAGTGCAGCCATATTGTTGATATCAGTTCTGCAGAATAACGTTAAGGGAGCTTTTAATTGTATATGCTTTTGCTTTAATTGTTAAAATGTTTATTTCTACTTAAGAATACCATAATTATGACGTAATATTTAACGATAATTTTATCAAGTCAAGTAAGATTAATATTTATTTGTACTAAGTATCATACCATAGAACAATAGAATTTTAATTGGATATTTTTAAGGGGATACGGTACCCAAAGCATTATTTCTAGAAAAAATAACATAAAATTGTAAATTGCAGTGGTTTTGTACAATGTTCACTCTAAATACACATTTCCTAGCAATAAAAACAAATATTTACAAGTAGTTTTTCATTTATTTAAAAAAAGTCAAAATTTTGAACTTTTTTAAAACGCTTCTCCTTTTTCAATTTTGAGAATAACTCTACTAAACTTTTAAAGTTTGTTTTTAATACAATTTGTTCAAGAACTGTGCATGGATTTTAAAATGTGAACCACAGTTAAAAAGTAACACTTGCATTTATACTGAAAGTCCCAAAAAATTACAAATTATTGAATTCAACATTTAAAAAAAGAGAAAGAGTAGTGAAGTGTTATTTATATTAAATTACGGGTTCTAAGTGATAAATTATCTTTTGTAAGAAGTGACGGAATTCGTTTCCGAAGTGTTAGGCGTTTTGAGAGATAAGTAGAATATTGGAAATGTAATAAGAAGCTTTATAAGTGTCTGGAAAACTTTGAATCTAAAAAGAAACTTGAATCGACATTTTGTAAAATAAAACATTTGATAATTTAAATTTATAATGATAACTAAAAGTGCCATCATATTGTTAAGATCAGTTCTGGAGGAATTACGTTACCGAAGTGTTAGATTGTATATGCTTTTGCTTAAATTGCTATTTTTTTTATTTCTACTTAAGAATACCATAGTCAAGGCGTAACATTTAACGATAATGTTATCAAGCCAAGTAAGATTAATATTTATTTGTACTTAGTATCAGTATCCCGTAGAACTTTAGTTTGAAATGTTTTAAGAAATTCTTTTAAAGATTTTCAATTAGTTTAGAAAAGATAAATATAATTTTAAATAGACTTTAAAAAAACGAATGTAGTTACGACATTAGTCATTTTACAGTATAAATATCATCAGCAATTTTAATCTGTGAAATAAAATGTCAAGTACAGTGTAGATGAATAATTTATTAATAATTTATCAATCTTCACTGTTAAAAATGTACAGAGTATAGCTACTTGTTTCAAGAAGTTGCAAAAAAATTAACTTTTCAAAGTTATTATTTAAAATTGGTGAACTTATAAGAGTTCACCAATTTTAAATAATGCATAAAAGAAATAGTGAAATCTGAAATACGTTATTAATAAGTATTGCTACACAAATACATACCTTTAAGATATATAAACAGATAAAAAACTATTAAAACCATTAAAAATGAACTAAACAAATTGATAAATTAATGTATATCTTGATAGATATTCCTGTCATTGCATAATTTTATAGAAAATAGCATAAATAAGATTCTATTTAATACTTATGCAATGATAAAACTTACTTATCGGATTAAATAGCGATAAATCAAATAACAAGTTTAAATAGCCCGCTTGTCTAGTATAGTTTTAGTATTACTACACAAATCCATACCATTAAAATATATAATATCGATTATAAAATGCCTATTAAAATCATTAAAAATCAACTAAAAAATAATAAATTAATGTATAGCTTGATAAATATTCCCTCCATGGCACAATTTTATAGAAAATAACATAAATGGGATTTTATTTAATACATATTAAATACTAATTTTATTTAATACTAACTTATTTATTAGATTAAATAGCAATTACTCGAATAACAAGTTTAAAAAGCCCTCGTGTAGTTCTAGTATACTTTTAGTTTTACCAAACCTAAAAAGAAGTATAAATTTATTAACTAAAAGAAACAAAAGTGTTAAAAGAAAAAAAAACAGTTCTAACCGTAAGGCTTCATTAAACTAAAAACGTGTTAGCACTTTTGACAAGAATGATTTATATCCTGGAGGCATAACGAAATATATTTTTGAATATTTTCCAAATATTATTTAAAAATTTACACACTAAGGCACAAGATAATTAGACGTTTGGCGAGCAAATATCCCAAGATAGGTTTTAATATTTCTTTAATATTTTTCCTTCGGGGAAAGTCGCTTTTTTCATGCATGCAGTCTTTGAGAAATTGGTAGTTAATGACTTTGCAAAATCTTTCGAGTTTTTGCTGAATTGTGTAATATAAATTTTGAAAATAGTTTTATAGTTAGATGTTATTAGAAGGATTTCCCATAAGTTTATGGTGTTCAATATATGTTTTAATATTTTGATGACAAGAAATATATACTTTTTTTATATTAGTATTCAAATATTACTGCACAAAAATGGATTGCTTGAAAATATTTGAGTATACAAATTTACTTGACAAAAATTAATTAAAAATTTTAAATGTTAAATCAGTAGTATAATGATCCCTTATATATGTATTAAATTTGTTAATGTTTATGTAAAATTTTTTATGTAGAATTTCTTATTAAGATTATTTTAAGTCAACTTAATGATAAAATGTAGAACGTTTCGAACACGCATAAAATAATTTGTTAAAACCTAAATGAATCGACTTTTTCTTATTAAAACATAGAAGATTCAAGAAATTCAGTGAGAGATAAATTCTATAAAAATAAGTCAAATTAAAAAAAATGTATTCAATGAAAGGTAAATTCTATAAAATATTTATCTATAAAATTCTAAACATAGCTAATCTTTAAAATTCTTAAGCAATATTCTCAATCAAAACATGTTAATATTACACTTAGAAATCGAACGCTTAAAACATGAAAAATAATGTTTTGTTTAAGTCTTAAAAAACAAAACTTTTTTTTCTAAAAAGTATCCATTTCAATAAAATATAAATTGAATAAAAAATAATTCAGTACGAGATAAATTCTATAACAATAAATTCGATAAAGAAAAAAAATCAATAAAAGGTAAATTCGATAAAATGAATTCACTAAAATATAAGTTAAGGGAAACATCCTTAAAATATATAAACACACAATCTAACAAAATAAATTATTAAGTAATGTTTTCAATAAAAACATGTCAACATTAAACCAAGGAAAAGAATAAAAACACAAAAATAAATTTTTGTTAAAGTGGTACGAATCAAAACTTTTTACGTAAAAACATCAAATTCAATAAAGTATAAATTACATAAAACATTCTATAACGGATATATTCTATAAAGTATAAGAGATGAATTCTATAAAAATGAATTCAATAAAATGAAAGTTAAAGGAAACAACCTTAAAATATATAAACACTCAATCTAACAAATTGAATTCTTTAGCAATGTTTTCAATCAAAACATTCCATTCTAGAACAAACATCAAGGCATTCCACCTCAAATTAAAATCTTTTAAAATACTCTCAAAGACCGAGCTTTCATTTCAAATTGTATTTGACTCTTAACTTTCCCAAAGCATATAATTAAATGAAACGTGAAAACATTGGAACATTCTAATTGAAATGTTTCTGACATTCGAATATGGCGGTCCTTACAAAGCCTTTGATGTCAATAGCGGATGGCATCTTGGTCGGTTTTGAATTGAAACGTTTTCTGTTGAAATATGTGATAGTTGGTTTGTGTAGAGATAATTTTAACTGGCATTTTCAGGGATTTGGAGTAAATTGTATTAAAAACTAGGTGTGTGTAGCACTACACGGCTCTTAATTACCACTCAATAAATCAATATATTTAACCGTCGCAACACTATAAAGTAATTTTACTAACTTTAACACATGGAAAGTCATGGCAGCTGTCATTTGCACATGCGTATTTTATCGAAATCTTTACTACAATGACGTGTAACTCATGTACCAAATTTGAATTCAGTAGATTTTTTATATTCAAGCTTTCGAGTGGTTTCAGACAGACTGAAAGACAGACCAATATTCAAAAACCAATCAGCAGTCACAATCAAAACCAATGTTAAATTCAATTCCCCAAACCGTGCAAAAAACACTAAATACAGAAATTTTATTGTCTTATTTTTCGTAAAATATAACTAAAAGTGATAAATTCAGTAAGAGATAAATTCCATAAAAATAAATTCAACAACATATAAAAGTGTAAGGAAACAACCTTAATGTCTATAAACACACAATCTAACAAATTGAATTCTTTAGCAATGTGTTCAATCAAAACATTCCATTCTAGAACAAACATCAAGACACCCCTCCTCAAATTAAAATCTTTTAAAATACTCTCAAAGGTCGAGCTTTCATTTTATATTGTACTTGACTCTTAACTTTCCCAAAGCATATAATTAAATGAAACGCGAAAACATTGGAACATTCTAATTGAAAACTTTCCGACATTCGAATATGGCGGTCCCTACAAAGCCTTTGATGTCAATAGCGGATGGAATCTAGGTCGGTTTTAAATTGAAACGTTTTCTGTTGAAGTATGTGATAGTTGGTTTGGGTAGAGATAATTTTAACTGGCATTTTAATTAATTTGGAGTAAATTGTAGTTAGAAAACCCAAGAAACCCCAAGAAATTCACGCAAATCTTAAATATTATAAAGAAATCTTTAGAAAACATTTTTATTATTTAGCTCCGAAATTAGTTAATAGTTTACTAATTGCTATTCAAAATATTGACCAATACTCATCTTTTAAGCGCTCTCTCTTTAAATTTATTATATTTATTGACGACATAGAAATTTATTTTTTAATTTTATATACACGAAGCATAAGTAACTTGAAAAAAAAAACAGTCTCTTGCTAAATACTGTGATGCTATGATTTATTATTATTTACTATTATTTGTACTTTGTTAAAACTTATTTAATTTAAATTTCTAGGCTTTTTGAACGGGAATGTTCCCCGAGGCAGCTAATATGATTTGTTTTTGTATTTATTCATTGTTATTTTAGTGGATTTCGTGCAAATTAAAATAAAAAGTCATTGTTTTTGGTTTATTTAAATAAGTGTAACAATTTAACCTTTTAGAGGAATCGACACTGTTTTCTAGAATATAGTTAGGTGATTTGAGCCCTGTTTCTTATGTAATTGGTAGAAAACCCTTAGTAAATTGAAGTTAGAAGTAGAAGTTTTTTTGTTGAAGTAAGTGATAGTTGGGTTGGGTTCAAATAAATTTATTTATTTATTAGTTTTAAATTCCCGTTGCAGATAAAAATCTTATTACAATGCACATTGGACAAAATAATTAGAAAATAAAAAAACACAAAATAATAAGTATAAAAACAGACAAACACATTACACAGATGAAAGTTGAAAACAGTTAGCTTTTTAATCATTAAAAGATATAGCGCAGATATCTAGGTAATGAGAATAGTTATTGTAAATTTCACAAAACTTAAGCAAACAGAGATTTTGAATATAGTTGTAATGGGAAGAGCTATGAGAAAATATACGACGATGGGGTATAAATCTATTGGGAATAAAGAGATGTAAAGTACTAATTATGTAGTTTTAATCCATTCTATTGTTTTGGAATTTTATGGAAAAATAGAAGACAGGGAACTTCACGCCTAGATTTAAGGGCCGAGATATTATAAAGTGACATTTAAGTGACATATTAGGAGTATTTCAGTCAATGTGCAGTTAGTAAAAGATATTATTACAACTTCGCTTCGTGAACTGATACTTTGTGTTGTGTGCTATTATAAAGGAGGTTTGCGTCTTACATTATGAGGGAGAACACTTGTCAAACTGAACTTTACCTTTTACGTCATTTTTATGGGGTATTTTATTATTGTCATTACTTTTACCTGTATTCCAAGCGCATTGGAATAGCCAAATAAACATAAAAGAGCACCTTTTAATAAACATTAACCCTAATGTATTCTAACAAAAGTACCCTAACAACTCACATAACCTATCCTATACCCATAAAAAAGCCATAATTAAAACGCCATACATTATTTTCCAAAAATACTCAATTATTAATCGAAACAATACAACGACTAACTTCGTAAATGAAGTATACCGAAAAATTCAGCAGTAAAAACACATTTGGGTAAGGGATCAAGATGAGTTGGCGAGAATCAAAGTGGAACTTTGCTACTTATGGCGGTTTTTCTCAGATTTTGGCACGTAAATGTTGGAATATTATATATCAAAAACTGTTTTTGAAATTCATTGTCACTTATTCATGTTGACTTTTTAATGTTAATAAACTAAGGAATAGCTTTAATGTAATGACCGGTCTCGATTTGGCACTTTGCGTTGTCAAGCAACAAAAATGCCGAAATGTAGAAATCATTCCGCTTCATATTTTATAGAAATATATTGGCCGGCCATTGTATCATAGCTGTTCCACAACGTCAGAGAGTATAATATCATTGATACTTGGCAATAAATAAGTATCAATGACATTTATACTATCTGATTTTGTGGAACAGCTATGATATAATGGATATCTTGGTTTGACGATTTGAACTACGTTGCTTAAAACATTTTACATAAAAAAGCACCAAAAACTATTTAATTTTTATGTATATCTTTTTGAATACTCAAAGTTGCCGCGCTAAATCCACAACTAGGGTATGAATGTTGGTCCCCTCTCAGGTTCGCTAATACTCAATTCATTTTCGCTATAAGTCTTTGACAACGAGCAGTACCTTAATTAGTATCACGAGGCCCCGAACACTGATCCCCTGAGGAGTAATTAAAGAAACAATCACCATAACGGAGCTCTTTTATAACAATGTTTTCGAACCCTAACAATGCGACGGTGCATGGGGAGAAAACAAAGCATTGTTGGGTTATTTTAGGGCATTGTTAAGCTCTGTTGGTGTTTCTTTTTTAAATAAAAGCTATTACTTTCAATTACCAATTGTGAAGAGGGACTGTCAGTCCTATGGAGCTAGTGCATTAGTTTTGAAATCACAAATTTTGCAAAAGAATTTCTTTGCCATGTTATCCCATTTTCACCAGGTATGGGAATCATCATAACATCAATTTAAAACAAAATTGAAAAGAAAATAACAACCGGTAATTTTATTATTAATTGATAAAATTTTTAAATTGTGTAGCGATCTGCAGTATATTTTTTGCATTTTAAAACTTCAACAATAAATAATTCAATAACAAGATAACATTTTCATTTCAAATTTGTTTCATTTAGATGTTATAAGGATTCTCATACCTGGTTAAAAATGGGATAACATGGCAAAGCAAGTCTTTTGTATAATTTGCAGTCTCAAAACTAATGCATTAGCTCTATGGAATCGGGACTCGAGCCGGATTCAAAGGACTTGTTTTCTAACATTGTTCCGAATATCTGCCCGAAACCACTCTACAGCTCGAACTAAAAGAGCTAAGGACTCATATTTTTTTAAAAAAACAAACAAATTAAATATGGATATGTTTCTCAACATTATCAATAACGAATAAAAATTAACATATCATTACATCTTACCCATCTCCTTGCGTTAAATAAAACGGCTTACCCAAAACAACTTGGAAGCGGATAAAAAAAAAACGCAACTTCGGCTTCGGTTTTCCAATGCCAGAAAAGTGTTTCTTGAATCTTCCATAATGGGAAGCTAAATCGAATTAATGGGTCCCAGAGGTGCTTTGCCTAACTTTATTACGGCGTCTCTTCTTCTGTATAATTGCTTAAAAAACGGTTGGGACCGCAATGAATAGTTTGATAATTTCATTAATTTTTGATGAAGAGATATTGCTTGTTGGTGTTTTTATTAGTTTGGCCATGAGGGAGTAATGAATAATAGTTTGGTATGTGTTTGGAAATCTTTCGACTGTCTATTTATAGCTTCCATATAGAGCTATGGCACAGGTAGGTTCTTATCGTAATTTAGAATGCCCAGAGAACTTGTTTGAAAGCTAAAATTTACCTACTTCCAATGTCAGGTTTTGCTTTACTGTAATTGTGTAAAAACGGTCAATGAATAGTTTGATAATTTTATTAATTGTGTTGATGAAGAAATATTGCTTAATGGTGTTTTTTATTAATTTGCCCATAAAGGAGCGATTTATAATAGTTTGGTATGTGTTTGGGAATGATCCGGCTACCTATTTCCAGATTTCGTGCCGAGCTATAACACATAAAAGCTTGTTTCGTAAATCGAAATGCTGTTTTAGTTAATGGGTTGAAAACCATAATTTACCCTATTTCCAAAGTCGGGTTTCTGATTTCGTATAATTGCTTAAAAAACAGTCCGCCCCGCGATGCATAGTTTGATAGTTTCATTAAATTTTGATGAAGAGATATTGCTTACTGGTGTTTTTGTTTTTTAGTTTGGCTAAGCTGGAGTATTAAATAATAGTTTGGCATGTGTTTGCCTATATACAGAGTTATAGCACATTAAGTTCGTTTCGTAATTTGGAATGGTGTTCTAGAGGATAGATTGGAAACTAAAATGTACTTATTACCAATGTAGGGCTTCTGCTTTCGTATAATTGCTTCTGAAACAGTTTGGTCCTTAGTGAATGGTTTTGAAAATTTCATTAATGTTTTATAATGTGAATATAATATTGTGTTGCATTGTAGGTGGATTTGTAATTTTTCTAGATATACTCCTCTTTTACGGATATTTAAAGTTCGCAATAAAACGTGTACAAATTAACAAAAAAAAGAAACTCGCTTAACAAATTTGAGCTTTATTCATTATTTCGAGATGTAAAGTGGTTTCGGATAGACGGACAAATGTTCGAAAAACACCTTTTCGGAATCAGTATCCTCAAAAACTTGTAAAAAACACAAAGTTTAAATTTCGGATTTTCGAACACTTCGGGATATTTTCCTTACCTTATATTTCATCTTAACCATGAACTTACTTATGTTGTTTTAAGAAATCTTTCGGAAACAATCATTAAATTAGGTTTATTTTTTGTTGTATCATTATTTAGCAATAAAATGCATTGGTTAAATATAATTTATTGATTCAAATATAATATGGCAGGCATATTTTCAATACTAGAAGTAGAAAATGTATCATTCTCTAAAAAACTTTAAACTCTGCTAATAGTTAATTGGACAAAAATGCTTATTGTTGAAACGCAAATTTCTTTCTTTTAAAATAAAATTAAAAATTCCTAATTATACAATACTTACATAATTATGGAGACAAGTTCGGTTTTACCCAAAACCAGTAATGGAAAATATTTTTCGGAAACGTCTTAATTAAAAAACTTGAAATTTGTCTTTTCGGTTTGGCAACGCCGCTAAGAGAGTATCATTTTCAGTTTATAAATACTTTTAATGACATTCATTATAAGGGACGAAGCCATTAAAAACTGCGTGAAACTCATTTAATTAAGCTCAAAGAAAGACTTTTAAAAACAGTCTTCAAAACTTAGTTTCTCGCTTATCGTAAATTAATTTGGCAGGCATATTTTTCAAGGGAACATTTTGACGCTTTGGAACAAAGACCAGAATAAAGTGGATTTACTGTCTTTGGTAAAAGGGTGGAAACTAAATGGAATAAGTGAATTACAAAAAGAGGTTGCTAAGTTTTACAATTTATCCCTTCTTTTTGGTAGAAAAGATACCATATTATCCGAAGATTAATTTTTTGTATATCGTCACTTTTGTTCCCACATGTGCTATCTCACTTTGCACAATTGTACGGTAACTATTGGCTAACTTTCCAAAGTCGCACCAAAAGTTCGTATTCTGGCGACTTTTGACGTCACGCTCCGTATACTGCGTTAATTAATAATGGTCAGATAGGGTTGCCGGAAAACGTCATCGTTGCGAAGTCAAAGAATTCGAATCATCCATAGTACCAAAAGCGTGGTGCAACATCACTGGCAATACCACCTAGACTAAAAGGCCGGCGAACTAAATGCTTGACGTCGTATTAGTGGACCGATTCTGTGGTTTTGACCAATGATCATTCGTGACTAGTTCTTGTATTTGAATAAATTTTTAAGATAAGATGAATCAAGATGCGACGTCATCTTAAGATACGACATTATTGGTCAACAAATCGTAATTGGTCTGCTAGTGTGACGTTGTGTTGCTTAGTTCTTCGGCCTTCTAATCTAGGTGGTATTGGCACTGGCCACATCAGCAGCTTTGTCGTATAAAAGGTTTCCCGGGAACAGTTCAAAGTCAATCTGGAAGAGTGCTGCAGTGATGGAAGTGCAGTTGAAGAGATGCTCGGGATTTAGAAGCAGGATTACGTCATTTGGCAACACATTTAGAACCTTATCGCTAAATGATAATAGCAGTGAGTGTTGATTAATTGTTAAAAGTAGTTAAAAACCGGAGCCAAAGTTGGAAAAGAATCCAAATAGCCGTCTCCAGATACCTATCGGTCTTGTTTCATAACAATGTAATACATGATTTTTTTTCATCCCGAAATAATATATTTGAATTTTTAATACTCATATACATTATGGGAAAAATACTGAAAAAAATTAACTTTATTAGAATTTAAATAATTTCAATTTTTAAAAAAATTTGCCATATGGCAAAAAACAACTAGAAAATTACATCTTGATAAGAATGATTAGAAAACTACTAAATATATTTTTAAATAATCCTCTTGAACTACAATTATTTTTTCAAAACAATTTATTTGTATTTAATACTAATATTATTATACTTTGAATACTGCCAAAGACGTAATTTCACAACAGTTAATAACTTCACCCTTTAATTATGAATGCACTTTGACTTCTGTCATCTACGAGGGTTATTAGAAACTAAAACTTCAAAATGGAATGTAATAGATGAAAATAACACAGATTTGTCGAGAGGGAGCTCTACTTTAATAGAGTGGATTATGTTACTTGTTGCCATATGGCAATAGTATGCATTAGAGGGTTAATAAGCTGTCCATCCCATACACCCCCGTACATATTATAGATCTTTATTATACATATGCCAAGTTTTTATGCCAAACCCATTCGACTTGCAAAAGTGATCCCTTAGGTTTGCCGTTTCTCATTTCTCTCTTCTCCCATGTCTTTGTTCAAAAACGCAAAAAATCCCCGAAGAAGTTGGCGGTTTTAAGTAAAGAATTAACATAAAGTATATGTTTTGTTTTAAACACTGCCTGCCAAGATGGCAAGAAATTTCTTAATAAATTATGGAATTCGCTAATCCTGAAGTAACATTCTGCTTATATTATTTTCTTATTTCTTATTTTGTGGAAGCTTTGGGAGCAATTTTGGAATGTTTTACTGGGCTGGCTTAGTTAGTAATTTTTAACTTTGAAGCGTCTGAGCATGAGATTTATTTAGTTTTAAATACACGGTTCATGTTAGTTTAAAATGTACAAGGATTTTGCAAGATAATAACATATTAGAAAACTTTAAATAAAAGCATATGTTCCTAAAATTGCAATTAATTTTAAAAATGTGCTAAAAATAGTTAAATGTTTCGAAAATAGTTATTAGTGAACATTATAATTTAAAATTTGAAAAATCAGCTCAGATTTTTTAATAAAATATACTAACAAATTACAAGTGAATAAAAGTATTATTTTTTATTAAATAAATAGCTTAGATTTAATTATGCTTCAATGGATTTATTTCAGAAGTTGGATTGCAGCATAAATTCTGAATGAAAATGTATTCTTACTCGTGCCTCGGGTAAGAGAACCAACTAGAGCACAAATCGAAGGAAATGCAGGAATGATAGCGGGAATTAAACACGTCACCTAAAGCAAAACCAAATAAAAGAATTCAATTTAGCGAATTTATAAGCAAAATACAATGATTTTTAAATTTTGGATGCTATCTATGCACACATAATTATTCTATTTATAAAGATTTGTGCGACATAAAAACAAGCGGAATCAATATTAGATAAACAAGATGATGATCATCTGCAAAATGCTTTAGTCACGGAATGCAACAAAAGTTTGACGTTTCTTTTGTTTTTAAGATCGAAATGTACTATACTCCGGGAAAGTGGTTTATCCTCTTAAGGGGTCATAGGAGTCTTAAAAATGTGCAAAGAAGGTACTACAAAGCATAGTTCTCTCGCGCATGTAAAGCATGTAAATCTTTACATGCGCGGAAGGATCCTTTCCCTAGCATATTTCTATTTACCCAACTTAGGTTGGCAAGGGGTGTAGAAAATTCATATATATCTGATACGCCATTTTTCAACGCACATTGAAACGTATTTTCTTTCAATTGATATTCAGGTTGAGCTAAATTAGTTTACACTGGAGTTAGTTCGAAGTTCACTGCAAACTATTCAATCTGTTGTTATTTGGCATCGGTAAATGGAGCCTAACTGTCTGAAGTATCATCTTAACTGCTTTTTATTAACTATATATATCCGGTGTCAACAAAGACGCAATTTCTTTGCAGATATAACATAACTTTTCCATTTTTTAAATTGATGTTTTGACGGAAAGTTACCATTTAAAATGTTTTGATCATCTTGTATCTTTTTTAATATTTATTTTATCTTTTTTGTAATTAGGTCTCGCTCAGCCCATCAAACATAACTTGATTTTCAATATTATTCAGTTGAACAGCTTTAAAATGTTTATAGTCTGAAATATTTTTGTGGGCAGACATGGATGTTTATGGAAATTCTCACTCAATTTTTGAGAAAGTTATTTGGTTGTTTTTCCAACATAAGGTTGTTTTTTTTGCATGTAGTTTGGAAGATTTTCTATTTCAGTCAATAATGCTTTTTACTGTTTTTCGGCTTTTAGAATGATGAGCAAATTTGTTTGTAGAATGATTTTTTGGCTGTTTTCGAAAACGCTGAAAGCTAACCGAATAGTTATGATCAAAGGATTGCAAGCTTATTTTATTCGTAATTTTTCTACAATGCTGTGACGAAAGAACATTGCGCCAACTGCGATTTTTAATTTCAATGCTTAAAAGTACTTTTTGTGAATCTTTTGACTGAAAACTTTTTATGATACTAGTCCGCCCACAATGAAATTTCCATCCTTTCTTCGAATAGCAGTCAACGAAATCAGGGGAGTCTGCGAACTGGGCCGGGACGAAAACGGTGGACTTTCCATCGCCGATGGCTCCGACCTAGAGTTCCTCAGGATACTCTCAAAAGCACTCAATTTCACGTACGAGTTGGTCCAACCGGAAGACAAACAGTGGGGCGTCAAGCTCGATGATGGCAACTGGACAGGCCTAATCGGCAAAGTCCATCGCAACGAAACCGACATGTCCATGTGTGCCATCACCATGACTGAACCGAGAAGAACAGCCGTCCAGTACAGCTTTCCATATGAGATCCAGAGTCTTGTTTTTGCCACCAGGAAGCCAGGACATCTGCCCAAAGTGCTGTCGTTCGTGTATCCTTTTGCTCCGGAAGTTTGGTTCATGATTTTAACGTTGATGGTCTTCATGCCCGTGGTGTGGAGGATGCTTCTTTCGTCAGCACACTCCATGAGAAGACTGTTTTTCGACGTCTTCGCCAGCTTTCTTTCCGGGTCCACCAGCATCAGGACGCTCGTCTTCAGGGACTTTGTCCTGGTGTCCACTTGGCTCATCGGGACTACGTTTGTGTCCTTGTCTTATACGACTGTCCTGTTGTCTTTCCTGACGCTTCCCTTGCAGGAGAACATCGTGAACTCAATTCCTGAACTGGCCAGAGCAGTCAAGGACGGTTCGTGGAAGGTCATGACCTTCAAAGGAACCATACTTGTGAACGCATTGACTACATCTCCTATCAAAGATGTCAGTTTACTAGGTTGGGCCATCGAGAACAACGCGTGGTATGTCTTAGCCGAAGAAGAATCTGTGGTAAGCAATGTCCAACAAAGTAAGCAGCGGTGATCGCTATGGCATCCTTCTTCGAGACGTTCGAAGATTCGATTGCTCTGGCAAAGGACTCGTTCTTTCCCCTCAACTTGGGGTTGGTGATAGGGGAGCATTTTTGCTGTAAGGAATCTTTGGATCTTAAGTTGCTGAGGATAACTGCCGCTGGCCTGTACGAGAAGTGCAAAAGGGATTTTCAGTTTCG
Organism: Hylyphantes graminicola; assembly: GCA_023701765.1. Classification (NCBI taxonomy): domain Eukaryota; kingdom Metazoa; phylum Arthropoda; class Arachnida; order Araneae; family Linyphiidae; genus Hylyphantes; species Hylyphantes graminicola. The sequence goes on along the minus strand of CM043112.1, from coordinate 48,802,586 downwards.
TGCTCGTTTGAAAACCCTGGCGGCAAAAGGCTCAACTTCAGTTGGTCAAGTTAAGGCGCTGTCTTCTGAAGATTTGTCCGGAGCGTTTATTATGCTGTGTTTAGGCTATGCGGTGTCGTTTTTGACATTGATTGTGGAGATATGAGCAAATAAATATAATGCTCGATCTACTAGGTTGGGCCATCGAGAACAACGCGTGGTATGTCTTAGCCGAAGAAGAATCTGTGGTAAGCAAAGTCCAACAGAGTAAAGTAGCGGTGATTGCTATGGCATCCTTCTTCGAGATGTTCGAAGATTCGATTGCTCTGGCGAAGGACTCGTTCATTCCCCTCAACTTGCGGTTGGTGATTGGCGACCATTTTTGCTGTAAGAATCTTTGGAGATTAGAAGGCCGAAGAACTAAGCAGCACAACGTCACACTAGTAGACCAATTTCGATTTGTTAACCAATAACGTCGTATCTTAAGATGACGTCGCATCTTGATTCATCTTATCTCAAAAATGTATTCAAATATAAGATCTAGTCACGAATGATCATTGGTCAAAACCACAGAATCTGTCCACTAATATGACGTCAAGCATTTACTTCGCCAGCCTTCTAATGTAGGTGGTATTGCTACTACACGGTAAAACCAATCGTAAAAATACTCAACCATATATATCAAACGTTCTTTCTTTTTTCGAGTTTACGTAGCTATTTTATATTTTCACACAAATAAAAATATTTAATACACATCTTTTTAGACAAATAAAAATAATGCATCACACTCAACAAGAAACCATGGCTGTGACTCTTGGAACTCAGTAATGAAGTTGTTTTACATATGAACCCGTGTGTTGTGGATCGAATCCAGCAGAAACCACTCCAAGCAGCTTCTAGCAAAGAGTTCTATAGTAGGGTAGAGGAACGAATCGTACTGAGCTGCCATCAGCAGCCATGGCTAACTACGGAGACCGAATAGAGTGGCAAAAGGGCTAGTCAATTTATAATTATGATACTGAGAAAGGAAGTACAACCAGGGCAAAGGCAGGAATCGAACCAGCCCCCGTTACAGCGCGCGGACTGCTAGCGTTATGGCCTGCGATCCAAACCACTCTGCCATTGGGCCCCATATGCCACCCTATATAGTCTCCGTGTTGCTCCATGGTGCGGTTGGTAGGTTCAGTCTCTACCCTACTATAGAACTCTTTGGCTTGTAGTCGTGAACGAGGAAAAAAATAACTATATGGTGCCATCCCGTTAAAAGTTTTAACATACAAATGGAATTTTTTTTAAGATTTCAGGAAAGTTACTGGCTTTAGGTGGGATTGTTTCTAAATATTGAGGGAAATTTACTGATATATTCTGGGAATATTTCTGGTAAAAATTGGGCAGCTCAGTTGACCAAAACTGTCCAGCAACATTTCTGATTTTCCGATATTTTTCTACACTGTACATGTTTTTGTTTTTAAAAACAAAAATAGTTTTACATCACGGGCTTTGTTATTTATTGTTAATTAATAATAATAGTAATTATAAGTTGTTTAGTTAGAGATAAATAAAATTTATTGTAATTTTGTAGGCATAAATGAAAATAAATGCCGTTCAAGGCCATGCCTCACCAAGGACGTAATCCCTTGTCAAACTCATAGAGGTAGGAAGGAGCCAATTTTAATGATCTTGTTTCACGTGGGATCTGGCAACAGCTCCGCGATCTTGTTTTTATTTTTCTCGAATTACTTCTGTTCATATTCGAAATTAAGTTTTCGAAAAACAATTATTTTAATTTTTTTTTTTAAATTACTACTTCTTCCGTTGGTTGTTTCAATCATTTATTAAGGAAAACCTACATTGAAAGAAGTTGGAATTAAAAAAAAATAACAACTAAAATATTCTTAGAAAAACTCAATTTGGAATACCAAGGCAAAAGTAATTCAAGAAAAATGAAAACTAGACCGCGGAGCTGTTTGTCTGATCCCATGTGAAACAAGCTTATTGGGGGAGTAATCTTGAAGACTTTGCATCCTATGCATTTTTGTTTTGACAAGAGAGTGAAACGCTTTTAAACAAACGTCATTTCAATAAATAATAATTAACTCTGCGTGACATTTCAAAAACATTATGTTCATTTCAAACAAAGAGCTGGTACCAGAACCATTACATTCATAAAACTAAAAAAGAACAACATAACATGGGATACGATACCTGATTCTTTTAAACGACAAAACTGCTACAGTCTGTAACGAAACCCTTTTGTATAAATCTTTGATCATGCCACGGTTTTCTTAATTAGTTACAGCGAGGTATTAGCGTGCATTTTTATACCGCGAAAACAATATATTATGCTTAAGTACTTTTACAGCTAATTACTGTGCCACAAAACAAACAACCCAAGATGATATGCAGGGATTGGTTTCTTCTTGGATAATACTTAATGTATGTTCTTGTGCATTTATTGTGAGATTGGTTACTTCGGCCTTATTAAAAGAAATTCTCGTTGAAGAAAAATAGTGGAAAATTACTACCGATGTCATATACAGTTGTTCAGATAATGTAAGTTTCCAGTTATCATCCTTGATGTTCCGCAATTTTATTGTTTTCGGTTTCACTCTCAAAGTGCGGTAAAAACCGCGGATATTTTATAATTAGCAGTTATTTTATAAATAATGGACATTTTACACTTCGTTTTTTTAGTAATTAGATAAAATTATGCTACATATTATAGTACAATAAATTATGCAACGTAAAAAGAACAGTAAGCAAACAAAGACGGGGATACGAACAACAAGAGAAAATAAAATTTAAAAATCACTTTGAAAACATCCAATGTTCAAACTGTTTCAACAATTTCAATATATTTTAATATTAAATTCAAAAAAATAGGTCAAATTATAACCAAAACAAATATAATTCCACAAGAACTAAAAATGATAGCAATCCTGCTTTAACTGTGGTCACTTAAGACCTAAAAAGGCGAAAACGAATAACATGAGAAAATTAAATGAGATCACTTTGAAAACATACACTATTCAAAATTATTCAACAATTCCACTATTTTTTAATATTACATTGGAACAATTAGGTCAAAATATTACAAAAACAAACAAAATTGTAGAAGAACCAAATATTAAAATAATTCTGCTGGAACTGAAGCCACTCAAGTTGTTAAACAGGTTCCTAAGGGTTCGCGAAAGCTGCCAGTGTCAGTGTCCTTGAATGAAGGAATCAATCCTTAAAACTTGCATGGTTATTTCAAAAGGTTTAAAAATAACTCCCTTTTAAACTTTTACATCTGTAATTGTTCAATGACATTTATTTCTGTTCAAAATTTGCATGCGATCCTTATCACAATAAACAAGTTTAATGAATAACCTCAAAAGAGAAGGAAAAAGAAAATTGACGAACACTGTTGCCAACACTAATTGCCTGATTTAAATATTTATTATTTGGAAGAATAGTCCTTGAATAAACAGAATGACGTATTAAAAGAGTTTTTTAAGTTCTTTTTTTATTGTTTGCAAATTTGTTTCGGTGAACAAGAATTCATTCATCTTTAAATTATTCGAAATTAGACTGATTATTTTTGCTAAAAAACGAATCACGTGACTTCGAATGACCATGGTTACTTCAAATATAATCATGCATAACTATTTAATTTTTTTTAATGATGAGGTCTAACTTGAACCTGAAACTGTCTAGAGCTTCGTAGTAACGTACACCAATATGATTAAAACTTATTAAAATTTACAAACTAAATACTCTTAAATTGGGAGGGCCCAGTTTAAATATTACTTTTTCCGTGAAATTTTAAATTTGAAGTACTAATGTGTCTTTAACACTATCCCTACGCAAACTGGAATTCGAACGCAAATTTATTCGGTCATTCATTTTTTCTTCGAAGAAAAAATAAAGTTTTTATTTTATGCATGCCAATCGCCGAATCAGAATTTATGGGAAAATCATAAATCTATAGTATATTAAAATTGTCTAAACATTTAATTACTTTCCCATCTGTAAAACGCTTATTTTTGCTGATTATACTAATTTAGTATATTCCGCAAAAAAGTTGCTAATCAAAATGATCGTATCACATTTAATTAAAATTAAACAATGTTTCAAAATGTTTTAAAAATAAATATTGAAAAGATAAAATACGTGGTTTTTAATCTGATGTCTAACTCATAGCATATTTCGTCACTAGATATCAAATATTACATTTCTTGTAATGCAACTAATTCATCATATAACTGTCCTAAAAATAATATAAGGTATTTAAATATATTTCGATTTCACTTTTTCAATCTTTTAAATGGACTTTTCTTGTTCGAAAAGTAAATGAAATTACTCATGCATTTTATCACTTGAAAAAAGTTTATTAGTTTATTTTTTTTTATGAAAAAACTTTATTTATCTTGAGTTCAATCCTTGATTCACTATGGAAAGTATATATTTCTCTCTCTCTCATACAGTCTTAACGTAATAAAAACAATTTATAAACGTTCTAAACAACGTAAATAAAAAAAACTATTTATACACTTTCTAAACAACGTAAATAAAAAAACTATTTATACACTTTCTAAACAACCTAAATAGTAAAAAACCAAACGATAAGTCAACAAAGTACTTTACTTTTAAAATTGGCAACA
>CM043112.1:48745461-48792961 GCA_023701765.1 Hylyphantes graminicola | reverse complement strand
AACCAATATTCTCATAATGAACTGATGAATATATAATCACATTTTTTTCTTTTGAAATGTATTTTTAGCGGTTTATGCTAAAAAAGGAAAAATATATATGCTTAATTGGATTCAATTTTTTCAATTAAAAAATCAAAAAATTTAATGTTATGTGCAACAGCTAAAAAGAAGAAAAATCGAAAAGACATTATAAGAGAAGAACAAGAAGTTCTAAAAGAACTAAAATAGCCTACTTTTCTGTTACTTAAATACTTACTAAAATTCTTACAGGGAAAAAAACTAGATTCGTAACAGTAAGTGTCGTCTACAACCGTTTCTACATTAATTTTTTACACGTTAGAACTAAATTTCACTAAACACGGCATCCAGCTATAATTTAAACTTCTTGAAGCCTAAATAAATTATTTTCGTTTATTTTCTATCGCAAATAAAATAAATATTAATTATCGTCTGCATGTTTTATTTGCAGCTATAAATAAATATTAAATTATTTGTAGAACAAAAATAATAAAACCATTCCAAGATGCACTTAAAATAGGAAATGTAAATTAAAACTTATCAGGATTATACGCAAAAAAATATGCCTTGCCACTTACTTAGTAAACAAATAATAAACAATCAAATAAAAACATTACAGACGTCATTCTAAACTGGTTTAAAACCAAAACAAATTTTGCTTCAAATAAAATTATTTGTAATTGAATAAAGTTTCTCATACCATTACTGGGTTGGCAACAGAGATTCAAATGACTCGAAATCGAATTTCAATGCAAACCGAAGGGAAATTCCTCGACAAATAGTAGATTTACGCTCGTCCCATCGTACAGACAGACAGACAGACAAAAAGAATGAGAATTGGGTTTCTGAGGTCATACCTTTCTAATAAAAAGAGAATTTTTAAGATCTGACTGATAGAACCGCTTTTGGAAAGAAGGGGGGGGGGGGGGTACGGACGGACAGACGGACAGGCAGACCTACAGACAGACGGACGAACGGACATCGGCAGCATGTTAATACTTACTTTTTAATTGTTTCAATTCTTTCCAATTAAAAAAAAAGAAAAAGTAAGCTAAAGAGCAATATTTCAAAATTGGTCTTAAGTTCTGAAACACATGTTTAAATTATTGACCAACAAGTAATATTAGAATTAAACAAAAAATGATAGCTCCTGTACCAGCTGTCTAATCCTATTCGGTCAAAATCACTAACGATTAAAAGTAAAAGCTTTCTAAAACTCAAGCAAAATAATTCTAAATATCGTGTTCTACTTATGAAAATTCTATTTTCGAACGACATTTCCATTCAACAACTAGGATCGATGGCCAGATTTTAATAAAAGTCGAACACACAAAAAATACTCTTCAATATTCCTCCCCGTGCATTTTACAAGAAAGAACGCATAAAAACGGGTTTTCGGATTTATTGAACCAATGCTGTTTGTTACATTCGGGGACTTTCAGTTACCGGGGTTTCGGATCTGTCGCCAAATTGTAGAGCCTAGTGGAAGAACGTGCTCAGACCCACTTTCTGTCCACGGCCCACTTTCTGCTTATCGTGGGCCACACTTCTGCCCACGATATGTAAGTATAAGAAACAAAATTGCTTAAGGTGGTCTGGCACCCCAAAATCATTAAAAAAATTAAAAAAAATTAGTGGCTTAAAATACTACATCAACCTTTATTAATAATGTCACAAAGTTTTAAGACGATTGGAAAAATATTTTTGACATTAAAGGCAATTTTATTTTACCCTTTCTTTAGTGAAACGGCCCAGAACGGCAGAACGACTAAGGATTCGATAATGTTATTCCAATCAAATATTACGAGGAAGCAAAAATCCTTCGTAAGGAAATGGGTTAACAATAAAAACTTTAAATGGGTTTTTCTCGGTTTTACAATTTTTGAATCATGTGAATGTTTGGGGGCACATAACTAAAAATGTTATTCATTTAAATACTTGAATTTTTTTATGTGTAATTCACAAGTATATTTAAACATTTTAAAGCAGGGAATAGTCTGTAAAGTTTTTACTTTTTTTAAAAAAAATCTTTTAGGTTAAAAATATTGACATTCTTCAACGATATTTAAAAAAATTCATATTTAAACTAGTTTTTAGTTTCTCAAAATAATCTTGTGTTAAAATACTTCAAAATGTCTATAGATGAAACTGTGAAAATTTGAAATGGATATATTAATTAGTTAATTCTTGAGATGCCCCCAAAGTTGGATAATTTAACATGGGCTTCTATGGAGGTGCCAGACCCCCTTAACACAACATTTGGCTCTATAATAAACCTAATTGCCTATTTTCAATTACTCCTTGAAAGTGTGCTAAGTGAAGAAAAGGTGAAAACGAAAAAATGATCTTTAAAATTTTCCATTTGCACTCAGATTTGTTGAAAACAGTACTTACAAACCGTAAAAAATGTACCAACTTAAATGTTTATGGAAAAGGGGAAACTTGCTGTCGTTAAATAAGTTATTTTAAGTTCATTGAAACAAAAATATTATTTTTTTTCAAAATTGTCAAATGTTAGCACGTTCTTCCACTCGGCTCTTCAATTATAATTTTTTTTAACTGCCTAGGGTTTCCCCACCAAGTTACATATTCCTTAAAAAATAGATATTTTAATGTGACTAAGGTTGAGGTCTGCTTGGCGAGTAGTGGTGATCGGAGACCGGTTTCATCCTTAGTTCTTCTTCCGCTGTTCAAGCGTCAGCTTTTTTTCTTTCCTGTCGTAAATATTCTTCTTCTTTATTGGCTCGACAGCAATTGTGGGCCAGGACCTTCTTCCCTACTAAAAATGGCCAGTAGAGATCAATAGAAAACTTGTATGTGGAAATGGCCTACTGGTACCAATAGAAATCTCTATTGATATCTATAAAAATCTCTATTGATCTCTAATGATATCCATACAAATCTCTACTGATCTATATAGATATCAGTGCAGGCCTATTGATGTCATTTGAGATCAGTAGCTTACTGATATTTTCTTTACTGGTGTCGGTAGAGCTCTAGTGATATCAATAAGAAATATTATCAGTAGGTTACTGATATCAATAGCTTCTACTGATAACAATAGTGACATCCGCATAAATAAGTAGACATCAATAAAGCTGCACTTATGTCAATAGATTTTTGTATTGATCTCTATGGATCATTTTTAGCAGGGTTCAGAATCTTTTTCTATTCTGATCTTGTTTTGGTAGACGACCCTACAGTTTAGTACTTTTTAACGTTCTAAAATTCTCGTCGGCACAGTCAATAAATCGAAGTTTGGGCCTCCCTCTTGCCCTGGTGCCGATTGGTTTATAGAGGAAACTATTAATGTTGAAGAATCATGGTTCATTCTGCATAGATGTCCAGCAAATTTCAACCGATGATATCTGCCTCCCTATATATCTTATACAGTTCACTGCTATATCTGTGCCGCCACATACCATTAATACTCACGCGATTTTGTCATTGCCCAGGTTTCTGAGCCATAAGTAAGCAGGGTCAAGTGGGGTAAGTGTGATTGGGGGTAAGTGTGATAAACAGCACTTGTAACTTTGGAAATCATTCTAAAAATCTGAAAGTTTGCAATATATAACATTAGACCACTTATAATTAAACTAAAAAGAAATATTGACCTTATTTTTTGTTTAAAGAAAGTGTTGAGCTTTTGAATTTAAGTGCAGCTGTCTTCTTTTTATGTGGGTCTTTCTATGTGGGGTAAGTGTGATAAAACAGCAATGGATTTTGAAATGCAAATTTTGTAAACTTAAAATTGGAATTCAAACATATTATTTTTTTTTCTACATATGTATGTTTCTTATAATAATTCACTACCAAATTGAGGAACATTAAGACACCTTGTTATGTAAAAAGTAACCTCAAAAGTAAAAAAATTGAAAAGTTTAATACATTTGGCGACGAATCAGAATCTTGGCAGAAAACCCCCGATAACCAGTAAACCCAAATTTCATCGTAAAGTAGTGATTCTTTACGACTTCTTTTTATTTTTTGCCTCAGAATGTGCATTGAATTGTAGAAGGGCGAAGTATTTCCCCCGCTGTTTGATGGGTTTTCGGCTGCGGACAAAATTTGAAGAAATTTCGAATAATTTTGGTTCGATGTTCTCTTAAAATTGAATGTGAATTTTGATGGCGTTTAATAATGGATGGCAGTAGCTTGTTATTGTTTATTTGAATAAATTATACTTTGTTTAATGTGCTAGGAAAAATGTTGGATATGATATAATTTAGAAGTATTACTTACTTATTATGAATATAAGGTAAAGAAAGTATTGCAATTGTGTCCAAAATCAGAAAATATGTTTCATTTTGTTTAAAGGGTTCTTTGTAGTTAATCTTCTAATGCATACTGTTGCCATATGGCAACAAGTAACACATAATCCACTTTATTCTATTAAAGTAGAGCTTCCCCTCGACAAATCTGAGTTTTTCATCTATTACATTAAACTTTGAAGTTTTAGTTAATAACAACCCTCATAGATGAAAGTAGTAAAATTATATTCAAAATTAAAGAGTGGAATTATTAACTGTTGTGAAATTACGTCTTTGGCAGTACTCAAAGTTTAATAATATTAGTACTAAATACAAATAAATTGTTTTGAAAAAATAATTATAGTTCTAAAAGGTTACTTTAAAATATATTTAGTAGTTTTCTAGTCATTCTTATAGAAATTGGAATTTTGAAGTTGGTTTTTGTCACATGGCAAAAATTTTAAAAATTAAATTCACTTAAATTACAATGCAGTTATTTTTTTCAGTATTTTCTCATAATGTATGAGTATTAAAGATACAAATGTATTTTTTCGGGATGAAAAAAAATAATGCATTACAGGTTTAATGTTATCTGCTTTATGCATATTTTTTAACCAAGAATGAAAATTTAATTTATATTTTATTCCCGTATACAATGACGTTATTATTTCATAAACCATTAAAGCGAAATCTAGTAAAGTTAAAACTGTATTTGTCTTGAAAAAAGAAAGTTTGTTGCGTATGGAAATGCAAAAGATAAGTAATTCCAGAAGAAAAGAAGAAAAAAAATAGTTCCAAAAGTAATTACGACTTCTTCCCTGCTAATCTTATTGAATCCACCTAAAGATCTATTGATTTTCTTCTTCTTTTTTTATCCTCATAGATCCCTTTCAAAGTAAAGATTGTTAATTAGATACTTAAAGAGAAAATACCTTTTCTAAAGAAGATATCGTATTTATTGCATTAAGGTTATGTTAATATCAAAATAAGGATTGCTAGATATAGAATAATAGAGAAACTGATAATTTGACAACTTACTCTGTATTATTTATATTCTGTACGCACGGTCGGGTTACACTTATTGAAATAACTAAAGTTAAAGTGAACAAATTTGAATAATTTTCAAACTGAGATTTATAATATTTTAATGAATGTTTATTTCTTTTAAAAAGTTCTAGTGGTATACTCAGAAAACCTTTGTTCAAAGAGCACAAGTATTGTGTAAAAATTGCAACGTTACAGTATCGTGTTGTTTCAATGCAAGAATTGTGTTGATGACATGGAACACAAATTTGTGTTGCTCAAACACATCTGACGATCGCAAGAGGTGATGATTAATGTATCCATAATTAACAAAAACCTTAGACTATACTGGTTTATAAAATATGTAAAACAAATTATAAAATGCACCTTATAGTACCGTAATATATATATTTTCAGGTTTAGTATATCTATTTATAATATCAAGGAGCAGATCGAGAACTATATTTCGTATTAATACATGACTGGTGAAACTGCAACACAATTTGTATGGTAACAATGCATTTTTACACAATTTTTGTAGTTTCAACACAACTTGTAAGAACTTGGGAAAAACAGTATTTTTTCAGTATTTTCTCATAATGTATGAGTATTAAAGATACAAATGTATTTTTTCGGGATGAAAAAAAATAATGCATTACAGGTTTAATGTTATCTGCTTTATGCATATTTTTTAACCAAGAATGAAAATTTAATTTATATTTTATTCCCGTATACAATGACGTTATTATTTCATAAACCATTAAAGCGAAATCTAGTAAAGTTAAAACTGTATTTGTCTTGAAAAAAGAAAGTTTGTTGCGTATGGAAATGCAAAAGATAAGTAATTCCAGAAGAAAAGAAGAAAAAAAATAGTTCCAAAAGTAATTACGACTTCTTCCCTGCTAATCTTATTGAATCCACCTAAAGATCTATTGATTTTCTTCTTCTTTTTTTATCCTCATAGATCCCTTTCAAAGTAAAGATTGTTAATTAGATACTTAAAGAGAAAATACCTTTTCTAAAGAAGATATCGTATTTATTGCATTAAGGTTATGTTAATATCAAAATAAGGATTGCTAGATATAGAATAATAGAGAAACTGATAATTTGACAACTTACTCTGTATTATTTATATTCTGTACGCACGGTCGGGTTACACTTATTGAAATAACTAAAGTTAAAGTGAACAAATTTGAATAATTTTCAAACTGAGATTTATAATATTTTAATGAATGTTTATTTCTTTTAAAAAGTTCTAGTGGTATACTCAGAAAACCTTTGTTCAAAGAGCACAAGTATTGTGTAAAAATTGCAACGTTACAGTATCGTGTTGTTTCAATGCAAGAATTGTGTTGATGACATGGAACACAAATTTGTGTTGCTCAAACACATCTGACGATCGCAAGAGGTGATGATTAATGTATCCATAATTAACAAAAACCTTAGACTATACTGGTTTATAAAATATGTAAAACAAATTATAAAATGCACCTTATAGTACCGTAATATATATATTTTCAGGTTTAGTATATCTATTTATAATATCAAGGAGCAGATCGAGAACTATATTTCGTATTAATACATGACTGGTGAAACTGCAACACAATTTGTATGGTAACAATGCATTTTTAAACAATTTTTGTAGTTTCAACACAACTTGTAAGAACTTGGGAAAAACACATTTGTTTTGTTTGTAAACTCAACACAATTTTTTTCTGGGTGTAGAACATGTAGAAAGCCGCCTCGGTGGCTCAATAGTTAGGATGCCAGCCTTTGGAGCTGCTGGGGTCGGGTCCGAATATCGGTCAGGTATGGATGCTTGTGACCGTCAATAAATGTTGTTATTTGTCTATGTGTTGTGTTGTTCTTTCTTTGTGCTCTCTTGCACTTTGTAAAAACTCTTTCTGTGTCTGTCCCACTTGACGAAAGCTTATAAGCGGTTCTCTGAACAAGCACACAAGCTGGTATATATATGTACCTACCATACCATACATGCAGAAGTTTTTAAACTAATCAAATCAGCAGATAAGCAACAAAATAGATAAAGTTCTATAACGTTGGTCTTTGATACAAAGTAAGTTACTTTGCTATGGAAATGCAACCAAAAAGTAATTCCATGAAACAGAAAATAAAGAAAAGTTCAGAAAGTAATTACGACTTCTTGTTCGCTAACCTTATAGGAGCCATTAAAAGAACTATTGATTTTCTCTTTTTTTTGTCCCCATTGATCCCTTTCAAAGCAAAGATTGTTAATTAAAGACTTGATAGGGAAAAAGGATAGATTATAATGCAATGGATGATACCTGGTTGTATGCAGACATAATAACGTAAACTAATTATATACGACATAGACATTTATTTTTCGGTCCGGGGATCAAATCTCGGATTAGGCGAGGTTGACCCATCCTTTTATCCCTTGAGTGGGTCGATAAAATGGGTACCAAGCATGTTGGGAACTAAACGTTTCGCGTGAGGCTGACCATCTTATAGGGACATATGCCTAGCACCACCCAGAGCTCTACTGCCGTGATAAGGTAAACTGCAGTAATCGCCACAATGAGTTGCACCATTTTTGCTCTAAAATAAAAAAAGTTCCAGTATGTTTTCTTACCGGTTAAAGTAATTGAGTGCTTGCAACAAAGGTCCGAGTCACTATGGAAGATACTGCAGTTTACCTTATCACGGCAGTCTAGGTCACGAAAGCTGCAATCTCAAAGCAGGCCTTGGCTCAGTAATCGGCTGCTGCGCCGTGAAGTTTGGTTTATATATTTGTTGACATTATAAAAACTAACAAAGCAAAAATAAAAACTATTAACATTGCAACTTTTTAGTTTATTCCTTGAAGAAAACTTTTAAACTGTAGTACAATGTACCTACTTGAAAGATGTGTTGTATACTTGTTGAATATATTAAGAATAAATCAAGAAAAACAAACCATTTTAACACATTAAAAATCCAAATATTGTAATTCTTTAGTATACTCCCTGAAGAAACTTTTTAACTGTAGTATAATGTACCTACTTAAAATATGTGCTGAAAACTTGTTGAATATATATTCGACTAAAACAAGAAGAATCAAACAATTTTAACGCATTAACAATCAAAATATTGTAACTCTTTAGTTTATTCACTGGAGGAAACTCTTTAACTGCAGTGCAATTTACATACTTAAAAGACGTGTTGCATACTTGTTGAGTATATTAAGATTAAAACAAGAAGAATCAAAACTTTTTTAAAACACATTAACAATAAAAATGTTGTAATATTCCAGTTTATTCATTAAAAAAAAACATTTTTAACTGTAGTACAATTTACCTACTTGAAAGATGTGTTGAATACTTGTTGAATATATTAAGACTAAACCAAGAAGAATCACATTATTTTAAAACATTAACAATCCAAATATTGTAACTCTTTAGTTTATTCACTGAAGAAATCTCTTTAACTTTTGTACGTACAACAACAACAAAAAAAACCTTCCGAAAAAAAAATTGTTTTACTTTGTTTTTTATTCAGCTCTTTTAAAAAAGCATTTAAGTTCTCTCTCAAAGTGAAACAATGGGCAGTAAGAAGCAATTTCTTAACGGCTGCCGTTAACGTTCTAAAAGTTTTTTTTACGACACTTTTCTTTTTCGTCAATCATTACTGTTTGCTGAGATAAAAAAGAGTGATTTTTACTTTGTCTTTTCTACGAACAAGGAGATTGTATGTTTTTATTTGTCAAACATTTTTTCGACTTAAATATGCTAACGTATTTTTTTCTTAGTATATATTTAAAGTGATTTTTTACAAACTTGTTGTCGCCGTTATTCTTTTCTTTAAAATGAATTTAAATACTAAGACCTAAGTAAAAAAAAATAGTTTTTTTTGTTAAAAATAATTTTTTCTATAAAAACTAGATTTTGAGTGTAAAATACTTAATTATAATGTAAAACTCTTTAGAGTGTTTGATTCATTTTGGTTTTGATAAACTTAAATCATTAAAAACAAGAAGTTCTAAAACAACTAAAATAGCCTACTTTCCTGTTAAGTAAATACTTACTAAATCCTTATCGGGAAAGAACTAGGTTCGTAACAGTAAGTGGTGGTATCTGAGGTCATAGCTTTCTAATAAAAATAGTTAAAATTTTTAAGATCAGATTGATAGAACCAATTTTGGAAGGGAGTACGGGCGGACAGACAGACGGACGGACATCGGTCGCACAGACAGACTGACGGACATCGGCCGCATGTCAATATATGCTTTTTCATTTTTTTAATTCTTTCAAATTAAAAAAAAGAAAAGTAGGCTAAAAAAAATTGCTCCTAATTACGGTTTCTTTCTGAACATTTATTTTTATCAATATATTTGATCGAACCGCTTTAAAATGAAATCAAAGGTGCCGGAATAACAGTTCATGTTTAAAACATTTAGAAAATAACGTTTATATTTCATAATGCTAATATAAGATATTTAACGTTTACTGATATGAAAATGTAATGTAAATTTAAGTAAAAAAAGTATTAGAGTAACAAATTATTTTCTCAAGTTTTTACTGATTATATCAAAAACTCCACAATATATGTATTTTAAAAGAATATCAGTACTACGAACCTTTGCAATGTAGTTATAAAAAAATATATTTTATATCAACGCACAAAATGTAAATATATTGTAATTATATCTTATTCTTCGGTACAATAATAGTATTTTTTGTTAATAATGGATATCCCAAAATTTCACAAACGTTTACACATCATATTTTTCTCCTTAAATATATTCTTATTATAAAATTTCAAGCTTACTTGCATTCTAACTGATCAAATTATCAAAACAACAATGGATTCTTCAAATTTTTGCAAAAGGCACCTATACGCATCACGCTTTTCTCCTTAAATATATTTATATCATAAAATTTGGACTGTGAGGCACCCTGTGGTCAGTGTCTCGATCTACGGATCGGAAGGTCCCGCGATCGAGTCTTGGTCGTTGAAAACTCACCGAGTATAAGCGGAGTACGTGCTCGTTAAATCTGTTAGGTCCGAAAGTCCTGTGGGTGGTCATTGCGCAGTTTCCCACGGGTACAGGTTCCTGGAGACTATTTCGCCCCCTTCAGGGACATGTCTAAATTGTGGAGGTGGTGCGTGATAGATGGCAGCATCTGTCACGTATATGTGTGCATGTGAGTGTGTGTGTTGTGACTGTCTTACATGAAGAATGTTTATAAGCGGCTCTCTGAGCAAGCACACAAGCCTGAAAATATGTGTACACCAACCAACCAACCAATCATAAAATTTTAAACTTCATACATTCTAACTGATTAAATTATCAAAACTCGCTATAAAAACACATTTCTGTAAAATTTTCATGTCAATCCGTTTCAAAACGAAATAAATCTCACTTAAATACATTCCAAACTGTCATATTTCACATCACGTCAAATAACCAAACATAGATGATAAACATTCTTCCTTTTATTTTCTGAGGTAAGAAGACGATCCAAATGTTGCTATTTTTAAAATACAATGTAAAACAGGTTTTCCAAGTGAAGTAATTTATCATTCTCACAATAGGTTCAAACAGACGCCAAGCACATCTTTGGTTAATAATTTGGCGGTAAGTTTCACGCACTAAAATAAATACTCGTAAATGACAGTTTAAAACATTCATTTGAAGGGAAATATTAAAGCATTTTATTAATTTAGATTATGAATGAATGCTTTTAAACAAATAAATATTTGTTTACCGATTCTTAATGGAGAAATGTTTTATACGGTTGGTTGGTAGATACAGTGGTGGCCAAAAGTGTGGACACTTTTTGAAAGTTTCATATTTTTCAACTTTGTGTGATTACAAAATATATTAATTGTATATCAAATTAAACAATTGTATATCAAACTTAAAGTAATTTAATCTTTATGAGGACCACCGTGTGCAGATCGCTGAAGCCGTCTATGAGACCTTTGGTCCCATATAATCTATATCCATGGACACAACATCATCATCAACAAAGTAATTTAATGTAGAATTAAAAATAAATACAGTTTTACAATATCTGTATTACGAATAAGTTATGCAACTAATAATATGATCTGTCTTAGTTTTGCAAGTCATTGAACCACCAACTTGTATTGCAATTTCACCATAAGAAAATCCATTGATTGTGCTTGTTTGTTCAACTAAAATGAGCATAACTTTATTTGTAATACAGATACTTTAATTCTGTTTTTTAATGACATTCTAAATTAAATTACCTTCAACTTAATATTTAAATGTTTGTATTTAAGCGAAATTTAATCGACGCAAGAGCACAGGTAACAGTTGAAACACATGAAACTTTCAAAAAGTGTCCACACTTTTGGCCACCACTGTATATGTATTCAGGTTTGTGTGCTTGGTCAGAGACCCGCTTATAAACCTTCGTCAAGTAAGACACAACACACCCGTACATAAGTGGATCCATCCAATTTTTAGAGACATAGGCCAACTAGAGGATCCTCAGAATTGACTTGTCACCCACAGAGGTATTGATTTGGAATAGGAATTTGGAGGACTTGGTGACCACGATGGATTTAACGTGCACCAGTCACCATTTGCATACACGGGGGTCTTCGGAAGGCAGTGGGGAACTCGCAACTTTGAGGTTGCCAGTCTATCTCGGCTATCCCGGCTACACGTTTTGTATTAAAATCGCATTGAAAGTGCAGATATTGAAAAGCCCTTACCAATGCTTCGAATGTGACTATTTTGCTAAATATTTGAAGTTGTATTCCACAAACAATCAAACTGTGATTCGACAATGTATGATGTATGAAATTATTCATAAACAGTTTATAAGTAGCAAAATATTAAATTACAAAATAAATTATTTTCATTAAATTGTGTCATCAAATGTTATGTCCATAAAAAATGCATTTGGGTTGTTTTTTAGTCTAACTTTTTCGTTTGGTGGCGTTGGGATGGATTATCGTTTTTTTTCTCCAAACACTCATTCTTTCTTTTATTTATTTAATCTACATCTGCACAAACTGTAATTTTTTGAAATTTAAGAAATTTTAAAGAATAAAATGAAGTTCTCAACATGCTCTATAAAGCAGTTTAATATTTCTTCGCTCCCTTTTAGGGACATGTTTGTGGAGGTGTCGCGAGATAGATAGCAGCATCTGTCACACGTGTGTGTGTGTGTTTTGTCTGTCTTACTTGACGAATTTTTAAAAACGGGTCTCTGACCAAGCACGCAAGAATGAAAATATACGTCTACCAACCAATATTTCTTCGGGCGGCTGAATTAGGGCGTACCCAGTGGCTTAAAATGGTAGTTCTTCACGTTGCCAAGCCACATGTCCAAGGATCGAGTCCCGGATTGGGTGAGGTTGACTCATCCTTTCATCCCCTAAGTGGATCGATAAAATGAGAACCAAGCATGCTTGGGAACTACTTAAACACTGTGAGTTCCTCGTGAGGTTGACCACCAAACCAGAACATATGCTTGGCTTCCCAGACCCCTTGGTCAAGTAAGCTAAAATTGACAAAGCAGGCTTGGCCCACTAAAGGGCTGTTACACAGTTTAGTTTAGTTTATACTCTTAAAACAAAATAGTGAAATCCACTCCATAGAAGTGCATTTTCGACACTGGAAAGGAGTGAAAATTAACTCAGACTGAGTTAACCCTCTAATGCATGAATTTTTATTTTCATCCCAAAAAAATATATATGTATCTTCAATGCTCATACATTATGGGAAAAATACTGAAAAAAATTTAACTGCATTAGGTTTTAAATAATTTCAATTTAAAAAAAAATTTCCATGTGACAAAAACCAACTAAAAAATTCTAATTTTGATAATAATGACTAGAAAACTACTAAATATATTTTAAAATAACCCCTTTTAACTATATATATTTTTTCTAAACAATCTATTTGTATTTAGTACTAAAATTATTATACTTTGACTTACGCCAGAAAACGTAATTTCACAACAGTTAATAACCTCCCTCTTTAATTTTGAATACACTTTTACTACTGTCTTTTATGAGTTTTATTATTAACTAAAACTTCAGAATGGAATGTAATAGATGAAAAAAAACACAAATTTGTCAAGATTGAGGTCTACTTTAATAGAATAAAGTGGATTATGTAACTTGTTACCAAACGGTAACAGTATGCATTAGAGGGTTAAAATAGCTCGTTTGTTTTAAAAAGTGTACGAATGATATTTATTAGAAGAAAATATATGTGATACAACTTACATACCACCTAACTTTGTATTTTTAAATTACTCGAATTTTCATTGTTTGAAAGCTCTGGTGTCATCTGCGCCACTTATCCGCTGTTCAAATTTCAAAGCGTAGGTGACTGTGATGGTGACGGAGGTTTAACAAAACAAAGGAGTGAAATCCATTCCTATAGGAGAAGTGCATTTTCGACATTGGAAAGAGTGAAAATTAACTCAGACTGAGTTAATCTCGTAACTATTGTTTTAAAAATGTTGAATTCCGACTTATGACTCGGCGACGGCTTCAATTTAATCCATGCCAACCACCGCCATTCAAATCTTACCTCCTAGCTTTTATCCAAACACAGAACAAAGACAATAAAAAACGTGCAAAGCAAATAAAAACATTATAAGTTATATCGTCCGTATCCGTCGGATATTTCTCGGAACACGAGATACATTTTCGGTGATGGAATGTGACAGCGATACAGAGATATGCTGCCTTTAGGAATAATTTTCGTGAAATATTTGTTTCATTTAGGGATGTTAAGGATCAAAATCAATAATTATTATTCACTTGCACACCCTGTTGGTTGTCCTTTGTTGGGGTATTTTGGCTCTACAAACCAGGCTATAACTTCTGTACAACCCCCTCTTACTAGCATACCCTCTCGCGGATAGAGTGTATAGTCGTAATGTACCAATAAGATTAAAACTACCTTAAATACACCAATTAAAACGCCAATAAATGAAATGTTAAGTAGTAGCGCTTCAATTAGATTAACATTACTTAAATACTGCATTTAAAACGCCAATAAGATAGATAGTGGTAGATACATAAGTATATATTCCAGTTTATGTGCTTGATCACAGACCCGATTTATTAGCTTTGTCAAGTAAGACAGACAAAGAAATAATTTTTAATGTCAGGGAGAGAGAGAGAGAGAGAGAGAGAGAGAGGAAATACATCCAGGGCGAAGGCGGGAATCGAATCCTCACCCATTACAGAGATTTTGTTTGTCGCCAAAAACTCCATTCAGCGATAATTGCCCACAAATTAGAAAATAGCAATATTTCTAAGTCGATTAGAAAGTATAATACCAGAGAAGCTGTTCTATGCATGTAACTACTTCCCCTACCGTGTTTCCGTAAAAGCATTTCACGGAATGACGTATGACAGTCGATGTTTTTCCGTAATGGTTACTTCCATCGATCTGTTATCAGGACGTCTAAAGAGGTTTTTATATCATAAAGCATCTTTTTCCGGAGAAGGGTTAGGTTTGCTTTTTTTGTGTAAGAAAATAGCTTAAAAGCAAATATGCTTTTATGTAGTAAAATGGTATTATCGATAATACTTGGGGGTGTCTCTTTGTGATTGATATTGTAAAATGCAGGACATATGACTTGCATATGTCAAATTTTGATGTTATTAAATGTGTCTGATTTGATATATTGAAAAAATTGCATAAAAGCCAGATTCCAAAAAAGTATACTTTTTTGTAGTAAAATGGCATTATCGATAATACTTTGAGGTGCCTTTTTGTGATTGATAGTACGAAATGTACTACTATGTATCAGAACAAGATGTTATAAGATGTTACATTTTCAATATTTTTAATAATATTGGTAATGCTGGATGATACTTGATTAATATAATACTTTGGGGTTGCCTTTTTGTGATTGATATTATGAAAAGTAGTACTATGTGTCAGAATTTGATGTTATGAGATATTTCAGTTTTGATATTTGATTATTTATATTTATTCCACACAAATGCGTGCTAAGGAATACGACAAATGACAGTGATTGAGCCCTCTAGAAGGAAAGAGTGTAGGCTTTTTAGCCCATTACCCCGTGCACCAGAAGAGACTGTCACAAGAACACAGAGAAGGACGCCACAAACACATAGACAAATAATAACATTTATTGGCAAGCACAAACATCCATGCCATGATCGGGATTCGAACCCGAGCCCAGCAGCTCCGAAGGCTTGCACTCTAGTCATTGCGCTGGCGGGCCGGCTGCTAAGAAATAAGTCTTGATGTGTGTTTGTGTTGTGTATTGAAACCAAGTTTATATTTAATAAAACAGTGTTTAGTATTTATTTGTTACTTGCCGCCCCGGTAACGCAATCGTTAGGATGCTAGCCTTTGAAGCCGCGGGGTTCGGGTTCGAATCCCGGTCAGGCACGGATGTTTGTGACCGTCAATAAATGTTGTTATTTGTCTATGTGTTATTCCTTTCTTTGTGACTGTTAATATTCTTTCTGTGTCTGTCCCACTTGACGAAAGCTTATGAGCTGTTCTCTGAACAAGCACACTAGCTGGAATATATATGTACCATACCATACCATTTGTTGCTTTCAATTACCTAATATGAATTCTAAGGTGATGAAAGTATTGCGGTGAGGTCGATAATCCGAAATAGAGATTTTTTTCTTCACATTTTGGAAGGTGCTGATTCTAAAACAGTCTTATAAATTTAAGCACTTTATTAATTATTATTACTTTAAATTTAATTAAGCATACTTTAATTAAATTTACTATACGAATATTTCAAAAATAAAATTTAGAATAGTTCAATAGAATTGGTCTTAATTATGCCATCTATCTAAATCTTAATTATATCAATCTTGCCTATCTTATATCTTAATTAATGTATCTTATTTAATCTATCTTATCTATCTTATATTTGAATTAATCTATCTTATTTAATCTATATCTTATTAATATATCTTAATTTTGCATCTTTGTCTTTACTTAATTAGGAATATTGAAAGTATCTTAATACTTTAAACTACTATTTTACGGCACAAGCGTGCTGATAATTTAAATTTTCAATCATTCAAAAATATTTAAGGTTTGAATATAGGAGGTAGGAGTAGGTACATATATATTCTGACTTGTGTGCTCGATCAGAGATCCGATTATATAAGCCTTCGACAATTAAGACAGACGCATAAAGATTTTTACTGTCACACAGAGAAAGGAAAGTACACCCAGGGTGAAGGCGGGAATCAAACCCGCACCCGTTACAGCGCGCATATTGCTGGCGTAATGGTCCAAACCACTCGGCCATCCAGGCCCCGTTCGAATGTAAAACTGCATTATCAGTACTTTTCAACGTTTTGCTAAATTTGTATATTACGATTTGCGTTAGTTATACCTTTATATTGTTAAGTAATTTATGCTCTAACACACATTATAATTTCAGAATTTTTTAGAAATATTTTAATTGACAGACGCTTTAATAAACAATTTAAACACCCTGAACTTAATCTTTCATTAATTAATTGACCTTAAATTACAAAAGACTCTAATTAAAGTATCTGCAAATATCTCTAAGAAAATAATTAATCAAGTCCAAAATACATGTCCATTAATTAAATTGAGAGGAAACCTTTATTAATTCATAGATAAACATATGTAGCTCTTAAATTAATATCTTTTAAACGTTTTTTTCAATCCTTCATTTTGGACATATTAAAGATTATTTAAGAATATTGAGCTTATTCAACAAATGGGGAATTCAGAAGATAAATTCCTTATTTGCTTTTAATTTCGATGTGAAGATGTCATCTGTTAATGTTTTTTCGTATATTTTGGAAGACATATTTTAATTAAAAGGTTAAACAATGTTTCGGTTTTCGGATTTTAATGAATAGTTTGCTGATTTAAGAAAATCTTTGTGGAAATTAATTTGGAAGTGAAATATATTTTTGTACTAACTAACGTTGTAGAAGCGACATTGTGTTTTTTTAACAGCATTATATATTTTCAATTCTAATTTTTTATTACTGTAATAACAATACGTTAAATTTGCATATTATTTGAAAGTCATTAGTTGTGATTTTGGTTTTCCTGATTGACTCGTGAATTACTTATTATCTAAAAGCGTAGGAAATCATTTTTTGGTTGGTGGGTGGACATATAACTTCAGGCTTGTGTGGTTTTTCAGAGACCCGCTTATAAAACTTCGTCAAGTAAGACAGACACAACACGCACATACATGACAGATGCTGCATCTATCGCGCGCCACCTCCACAATTTAGACATGTCCCTGAAGGAGAGGCTCATTTCAACCTGCCTTCAACGCTTTTTTGGCAATATAGTCAGTTCATTTAAATAATATAAGAACTCTTTTTTAGATTATGAAATAAAAAAATGGCTGCTTTTTATCAAATTTTTAAAAAAAGTTTTTTATTTTATTTCCAATGAAGTTGGCGAGAATGAATACAATTCTTTCGCCAGAGGTGGATACAGAGAACAAGAAATACAGAACATATGCACATATATACAAGTCAGGGCGCGAGCCTGAAGAGCAGCTCTCTAGCCTCCCAATAGAAGTTGTACTTCAGTTAGTCATACTTTTTATACAGTTGTTCGTTATTTGTAGTTATACTTCAAAAGTATAACTACGAAAAACCCTGTTTAACTATCGATCACCAATACAAATACATTAAAACAGCGACTCTATTTTCTGAAATTTACAATCGAAAAACTTTGCATTGGGAATTTTATATTTCAGAAATTCATATTTAATCGCATATTCATGTATCCATTGATATTTGTATTAATAATTTCATTGGTTTTGTGTAAATCTCCATGGACGTCATTAATGAAATTAGGTTTTCATTGGTTAAACGATCTAGCTGGTTTAACAACTTGCTAAACGACCCAAAATTGATAAACCACCAATAATAACCTTGATTTCTTACTCCAGAAATTCAATTGCATATTCACGCACCCCGTGTTATTTCTACCACTAACTTAAATAGTTTTTTTTATAAAATATAATTATAATTATTTTGCTTTCAGCGAACTTCTCTAAATGAAAGTAAATATATTTTAATGTTTATTAACTTCTAAAACAAAATGAAATATCTCAGTTTTCAATAGAAACAAAACCTCTTTAAATCTACCAAGCAGCTTCTAAATACACCAATTACAACAATTCATCATTGCGTTTCGATTTTTAACTCCAGAAATTCAAATGCACATTCACGTATCCATTCATATTTCTACTACCAACTTAAATAGTTTTTTAATAAAATACAACTATAATTCTTTTGCTTTCAACGAACTTCTCTGTATGAAAGCAAATATATTTGAATGTTCAATAACCTCTAAAACAAATAGAAAAATCTCAATTTTCAATGGAATCAAAACCTCTTTATAAATCTACAAAGTAGCGTCAAATATCCTACCAAACTGGATCGGAGAGACAAATAGGGTAAGGTGGGGTAAGTGGGCCACCTTTTTGGCATAATTCAACTTTAGACCCTCATACCACTGGATATAATCGGCCTAACAACTTATTTTTTTTTGTGGTCCATTCTTTCATACGTTATTACTGTACCCATGACAACCTTAACACAAATTGGCAAAAAATAAATATAAAAAATATGTTTTTCATTTTGGTCATCCGAGTGGCCCACTTGCCCCACAAGGTGGGGTAAGTGGGCCACCCCCCTTATATATTTTTACACATAACTGGTAGAGATAAGGCTGGGCAAGTGGAATAATCTACATGATTTTTTGAGTGTTTGAAAAAAAAAAGTAATGATGTATCCTTAATAGTTCCCCCATAGCAACTTTTTCTGGCTTGCAAGCTTACTACAAGAAAAAATACATTAATTTTCATCTTGTCATTTTTGCAATGCAGTGTAAAAAAATGTTAGGGCTGCAGATTTTAAACTGGCCTATGTCAATGAATAGGTCTATGAATAGTGTATATGACTAACCCTATGAATCAGTAAATATGACTTTTTTTAAGTATATTAAAGAGTTGTGGCTAGTGGGCCAGGGGTGGCCCACTTACCCCGCCATTGTGGTGGCCCACTTACCCCAAACGCGGGGCAACTGGGCCACCCCAATTTTCTTTTAACTTTATCAACATCACAAGTACATGACACTACAAAAAGATACTATGTTTTATACACTTTCAAAATATATAACATTTTGTTTTGTATCATGAACCGTTTGGAAATAAATTTAAAAATGGTATGATGGCGTGAATTACGAAAAGATGCAATTTTAAAAAATTTCACAAAAAGGATTGTACCTTGTTACATACTTAAGTGAAAATGATGCCATAATGTTTCCTGCATCTATTGGGGTAAATACGTAAAAATATTGCAACAGATTTTTTTTTACGTCCATAATTCGGGAAATGCCAGGGGGGTGGCCCACTTGCCCCAATGGCCCACTTACCCCACCTTACCCTACGTCAATTCCATAACTCTTTGATTCCTGACGTTTACGATAGACCCATGCAACATGAAAACGTCTCAAGATAAGGCTTCTTGCAGATGCAAAAGAAAGAAATATAGAGGTATTTTGACCAGTTATTTTATGTCTCTGAACGAGAAATAGATTTGTTGTTTTAAAAGCTCCCTAATGAATGTTTAAAATTAAGGTAGGCGAATACCCAAAATTCTAAAATTTTTACTATTAGATTAATCTTTTCCAAATTTGGCATAGTGATTTCAAATATAAGGAACTATGCTTTTTAGGCAATTTTTCTATTTAAATATAACTGATTTGTTTTAAACTGTGTTTTTCAATTAAAAAAAGGGTTTTCGAAAATAATTCTAGTTAAAAAAAGTTTTATATTAATTTACCTGAAATTTTTTACAGATGCTATTTCAATATATATCTGTGCACTAAATCTCTAACCATATGGTGTAAATATACTAGTTTTTTTTTTAAATGTCCAAGTGTAAGTTAATCAATTTTTTAAATTTTTTTTAGTTAATTCATAACATTTTTCTTAATAACTTCTTTTCCTGTAATTTGTATGTAACTCTAGAGGGTCATTGCATCTATCAGTTCAAAACGAAGAATTTAACACATAATTAATGTTTATAGGAGGAAAATTTAATGAGGTAGACTAGTTAGCATAAACAACTATTTTTAGTTGAAAAACACCGTTTAGAATAAAAAAAATTATATTTAAATAAAAAAAAATGCCTAAATAGTATTGTTCATTATATGCGAAATCACTATGCCAAATTTGGAAACGATTAAAGTAATAGTAAAAATTTTAGAATTGTGGGGAATTTTGGGTATTCGCCTACCTTAAGTCAAAAGCCATGAACATTTGTTTAATTTTTGAACATTTGCTAACCCCTCGGACGGCATACAGATGGATACAGCCGGCATACGGCTCGGTGACAAACAGAGGGATGGACGGACTAAACCGGAAAGTAACACCTTCCACTTTTTACGTTATAAACGAAGTGAGGAAGCTAAAAACTGCTCTTTAGAAATATCCCTTATCCAACCACTCCAAAGCTCCCCTCCGTCCCAATGTCTTGTTTCCGCTCCCCAACCAACCCCAAAAGTTTCTTGAGTTACTGGAGACAATAAATTTCGGGACATAAACTGCCCTGATAAGAAGAGATTCTACCAAAGAGGGCATTTTGGCTCACCCTAGGGCACGTCTGATAATGCAAGAAAGTCATATTTTGCGAAGGAGATTGGATGTTTAGGATAGTTTTTGATTTATAATTTAACGTGCCGCCCCGGTGGCGCAATAGTTAGGATGCTAGCCTTTGGAGCTGCTGGGGTAGGGCTCGAATCCCGGTCAGGCATTTATGTTTGTGACCGTCAATAAATGTTGTTATTTGTCTATGTGTTTGTGTTGTCCTTTCTTTGGGTGTCTCTTGTGCTTGTAAGAACTCTTTCTGTGTCTGTCCCACTTGACGAAAGCTTATAAGCGGTTCTCTGAACAAGCACACAAGCTGGAATACACTCTTAAAACAAAAGAGTGAAATCCACTCCAGTTGGAGAAGTGCATTTTCGACACCCTAAAGGCATGCATATTTACTCAGACTGAGTTAAAATCACTCGTTTGGAGTGATCCTGTCGGAGGTTTAACACACAAAGGATCCACTCCAAAAGGAGAAGTGCATTTTCCAGTCGGGAGGAGTGAAATCCACTCAGACTGAGTTAAATTGGGAGTGTTTGTTTTAAGAGTGTAGATATGTACCTACCATACCATATCAATTTAACGTGGGGCATGGAAAGATAATAGGGGGGTTCAGAGGGAAGTTTTTGCTGGTATGGCTGTGTATGATTACAATTGTTGTTTCAAGTTTTATAGTTATTGTTTGTAGTTTCATTGTACACTCTTAACAAAACAGTGAAATCCACTCCAGTTGGAGAAGTGCATTTTCGACACCGTAAAGGTATGCATATTTTCTCAGACTGAGTTAAAATCACTCGTTTGGAGTGATCTTGTCGGAGGTTTAACACACAAAGGATCCACTCCAAAAGGAGAAGTGCATTTTCCAGTCTGGAGGAGTGAAATCCACTCAGACTGAGTTAAATTAGGAGTGTTTGTTTTAAGAGTGTAAGAACCAATATAATAAAAATACAAGGAATTCTTCGTCACTTTTTAGCACGTGTTTAATCGCGAAAATCTTCCACTTTTACTCATTGAGTATATGAAAATATTGTTTTGATGACGATGACATATGACAGTGATTGCGCCCTCTAGAAGGGAGAGTGTAGGCCTTATACAGCCCATTACCCAGCTCGCCGGAAGAGACAGTCACAAGAGACACACAAAGAAGGACGACACAAACACATGGACAAATAACAACATTTATTGACAAGCGCAAACATCCATGTCTTTACCAGGATTCGAACCCGAGCCCAGCAGCTCCAAAGGCTAGATATTGTTTTGATAGTCTTAATAATGAATGAAAAGCGAGCATTTTTCAAAATTTGAAGGGAAAAAAATGGTACGGTAAATTTTGTGGTGTAAAAATAATATTTTTTAAAAAATAACACAATACCCAAACAACATTTTTTACAAAACAAACTATTTTATATATTGATGAAATCTCATTTAAATGTATAGTTCAATGGTACATATAATGCACAGATTTTTTTGTTGTTGTTTTGTATGTTAGTTTCAAGGAAAAAGGATCATGAAAAAAGATCAATTTAGCATTAGCCGTATACAAGGTACCGACTTGCCTTAAACAAAATAAAAATTTATCTTAGATAAAAGTAATATAATTCTAATTATTCCTAAACGTAATATATCTTTTTCTTTTGCATACGCCTTCAAATTATAAAAGTTAAACAAACCTTAATTATTTTATTTTAAATTTCAAATCAAATATGCTGATGTACCTCTTTTTAAATTTTTTTTGTTATATTAGAGATTCAAAAGCTTTAATCATTTTATGTGCATTTGTACAGTTTAAAAAGAATTACATAAATGTGTTAGAACTAAGCAATGTTTTACCGAAACGTCAAATGCAAATAAATCGTGAACAAAGAGGTATTTGTTATCCAATTAAATATATTTACTCAGGAAGATATAAAAGCCAATGATAAGGGCTTTAAATGTTCTTTCATTTCGCTGAATTTAATTGAAAAAAAAACCCCGACAATTATATTAGTTTATGAGCTGTTTATTTTTTCATTTAATTTTACATTAGAAGCAATGTGGGTGCTTTTTAGGAGCAATCTTATCTTAAGGTAGGCGAATACCCAAAATTCCTCCAAATTCTAATATTTTTACTATTACTTTAATCTTTTCCAAATTTGGTATAGTGATTTCAAATATAATGAATAATACTATTTAGGCATTTTTTAAAATTTAAATATAATTTATTTATTTTAAACGGTGTTTTTCTACTAAAAAAAGAGGTTTACGCTAACAAGTCTACCACATTGAATTTTCATCCTATAAACATTAATTATGTGTTAAATTCTTCGTTTTGAACTGATGCATGCAATGACCCTCTAGAGTTACATACAAATTACAAGAAAAGAATTTATTAAGAAAAATGTCATAAATTAGCCACTAAAAAAAGATATATTTTCGATTAACTTACACTTGGACATTTTTGTAAAAGAAAAATTATATATTAACACCAAATGTTAGAGGTTCATGGCACAGATATATATTGAAATAGCATCTGTAAAAAATTTCAGGTAAATAATTTTTTATACTAGAACTGTTGGCGTAAACCCCTTTTTTTAGGTGAAAAACACCTTTTAAAATAAATGATTTATATTTAAATAAAAATTTGCCTAAAAAGCATTGTTCATTATACTTGAAATCACTATGTCAAATTTGGAAAAGATTAAAGTAATTGTAAAAATTTTAGAATTTTGGGTATTCACCTACCTTAATAAAAGATTAAAAAATGATTTATTTGAGAATACAATATAAAAAATATACTTAATTTAACAAGTTAATCAGCAAATAAAATTAGAATTTTGTCGACTCAAATTAAGCGATTCCCGTTCAGTGAGCCAACTATTCGGATAATCAGATTTTTCCAAAGAAGTGAATACATTATTCGGTGTCTATTGGTATGTTGAAAACGGTAAAAATAATTATTTTTAAAGAAACGGAGCTTTAAACTTAGGAGGTATCGTCAGTCTCCCATATTGCTAATGCATTAGTTTTAGAATCACAACATCCACAGAAATATCGCTTTGTCATGCTAGCCTTTTCCCCCCGGGTAGGGGAATCGACATGGCATCGAAAAGAAACAAATTTGAAACCAAAATGTTATCTAGTTAATTATATATATTTTTGAGAAGTTTCAAAATTTCCCAAATGCCTAGCAGATGGCGACACTATATTTAAACTTTACCTATAATAATAAAAGAAAGAGTCTGTCTGTGTGTCTGTCTGTGTGTATGTCTGTGGATCGCAAAAGACCTACTTAGACTGCTCTAAAAAATTCGAAATTTTTAATATAGATTCCTTTTAATACCTACGTGTGCACCTGAGGTTTACATTTTTCATATTTGATTGAAATTTTTAATTAATATAATTAGTTTAAAAAAAACGTCATCACGTGGGATTGCGGGACCATAACAGGGCTTGAAAATACATGGTCCGGGCCGAAAGGGGGGCTTGACGCCATCCACTATTAGTTTGATTGAGATATGCGCTCGCCCTAGGGCTGCTTCATCCTCTATTAGTTTGATTGAGATATGAGCTCGCACTAGGGCTGCTTCATCCTCTATGAGTGTTTGCTCTTTTAGGTGCGCATGCGCCAACACGAATTTAATTTTGTTTTAATTTTGAGTGTATTTTCACAAGGGGTAAGTATGCCTCTAAAAGGAAGCAATGCGAAGTTAACGGGTTCCCAGTAAGGCGGGACCATACTGCTAGTAATTTAATAAGTAAATAACCGGATGTTATTTTCTTTTCAATTTTATTTTAAATTGATGTTATGATGATTGGTAAAGAATTTTCTAAGAATATTTTACTTATTAACTTATTTTAAATGACACCTTCTTGCTGTGCTGTTGGTTGTTCAAAACTTTTATTAACCCTCTAATGCATGAATTTTTTTGTTTCGTCCCGAGAAAATATATTTGTATCTCTTAGGGCTCATACATTACGGGAAAAATACGGGAAAAAATTAAATGCATCGGAATTTAAATACTTTCAATTTTTAAAATTGTTACCAAACGGTAACACCATGCATTAAGCACTGAATAGATGCTTAAAGTTCGGGGTAGGGTCAAGTGGGGTAAGTGTGATTGGGGGTAAGTGTGATAAACGGCTCTTGT
This sequence comes from Hylyphantes graminicola, assembly GCA_023701765.1. Taxonomy (NCBI): domain Eukaryota; kingdom Metazoa; phylum Arthropoda; class Arachnida; order Araneae; family Linyphiidae; genus Hylyphantes; species Hylyphantes graminicola. The sequence continues at coordinate 48,767,917 of CM043112.1, read as the reverse complement.
AACTTTGGAAATCATTCTAAAAATCTGAAAGTTTGCAATATATAACATTAGACCACTTATAATTAAACTAAAAAGAAATATTGAACTTATTTTTTGTTTAAAGAAAGTTTTGAGCTTTTGAATTTAAGTGCAACTGTCTTCTTTTTATGTGGGTTTTCCTATGTGGGGTAAGTGTGATAAAACAGCAATGGATTTTGAAATGCAAATTTTGTACACTTAAAATTGGAATTCAAACATATAATTTTTTTTCTACATATGTATGTTTCTTATAATAATTCACTACCAATTTTAGGATTTGGAATTTACTTGAAGCAGAGAACGAATTTTCTTAGTGAAAAATGCAGAAACCCTATCACACTTACCCCACTTGACCCTACTAATATTTATTTTTATTCATATTATTACCTTTTTTACTTAAGCTAATGAACTTTTTTTTATATTTCTAATAAATTACTTAAAAATAAAGCTTATTGATAATTTTATTATTATATAAGAAGTTGCAGAGGTACACAGACACATAGTTTTAGGCATAAAATCTTTAATGAAAACATGTATAACAAACAAAAAAGAGTATTAATATTTAGTACAATTAGATTTTGTTAAACAAGAAAAATTAGTTATAAAAATAATTATGAATAGTAGTTACTTTTGAAACAAAATTAATGTACAAATAGTAGGTAATAGCAGGTTTAGTAAAAATAGTAGGTATTTATGAATAAAAATATCCAAAAAAATCATTTTTAAACATAATTTTTTAAAATGGCAGAATGATATTACATAAAACAGTTATTTTTACTCTTAAAACAAAGTGGTACCAAACATTTTAAACACTGAACTCTTGTAAATCCTTTACAGAGATACACACACATAAGCGAACAAAAGTTGTGCTTAATGCATGATGTTACCAAACGGTAACGCATGTAAAAACCAACTACAAACTACCAATTTTAATAAAAGTGATTAGAAAACTACTAAATATAGTTTAAAATAACCCTCTTGAACTACAATATTTTTTTCAAAGCAATTTATTTGTATTTAGTACTAATATTATTACTTTGAATACTGCCAAACACGTAAATTCACAACAGTTAGAACTTCACTTTTTTATTTTGAATACACTTTTACTACTGTCACTTATGAGGGTTATTATTAACTAAAACTTCAAAATGGAATGTAATAGATGAAAAAAAAAATTGTCGAGAGGGAGGTCTACTTTAATAGAATAAAGTGGATTATGTAACTTGTTACCAAAGGTAACAGTATGCATTAGAGGGAGGGTAAAAGAAAGCTTCTATAGAATGAAAAGTTCATTTTCATTCAATTAGGACATTTTGAGAGTGAATCCGAAGTAATCACTGAAGCCGCAATACGGAGAAAAGTATAGAAGAAAATTGCAATACGAACTAAATATCTACACTTGTGTACTGGTAGAATTTTTTCTTTAATAAATAATGGTAAAAAAAAAAAAACCTGGCAGCTGGTAGGTACATGTATTTTCCGGCTTGTGTGCTTGATCAGAGACCAACTTATAAACTTTCTTCAAATAAGACAGACACAAACAGAATTTTTACTGACACACAGATAGTCAGTACACCCAGGATGAAGGCGGGAATCGAACCCGCCCCCGGTACAGTGCACAGACAGTTGTAGTAACATGCTGCAATCAAACCCACTAGGCCACCTGGGCCCCTTGGCAGCAGTACATCGACTTTTCCTACAGCCCTCATGTAGCTCTAGTGCGACGATAATTCCAACCTAACTTACCTTTCCGTAACCAGATAAATGTCCCCGGTTGGTTGGTAGACATATATTTTCAGGCTTGTGTGCTTGGTCGCAAGGACCCGCTTATAAACCATCGTCAAGTAGGACCAGGTGGTTGTATTTTATGTTTTTTTTTTTCGAATTTCAGAATTAAATTTTATTTTTTCGCAGCACTTCCTCCTTAAGGTAGTGGCAACACTGGCCAAATTGCACCTCCTCTGGGGTCACCATGCGCATCCCGTCGTTAGCATTGGAGGTGAAGATCTGCCAATCTAGTATTTTATATGATATGACTTATATATGACTTTCTTGGTGGGGGGCTAGTTCGCCGAACACTGCGACCTTAGGTCTATTGTATTCAACCCCAGAAATGACACAATCACAAGAGACACACAAAGAAAGAGACGACACAAACACTTCGACAAATAACAACATTTATTGACGGACACAAACATCCATGCCATGACCGGGACTCGAACCCGTACTCACCAGCTCCAAGGGCTAACACGTTAAAAATTGCGCCAGCTTTATATGTTATCTATGGTCCCAGTGTCTTTGGTGATCTACGTGACTGAGTGGACATGAACATTTTTACACTGCTCAAAACAATTAGGGGAGCACATGTTTTAAACACTTTCGCTAGCAATGATTCCATTGGGAATCATCAGCTTGTGATTTTTTTCTGACTAAGTTAAATTCGCAACTTATGTATCGTTAGATACATCATTATATGGAAGAATAACGTATTTTAAAGATTTTAATATTTTTTTTAATATTAATGAAAATATGGTAAAATAAATTTCACTTTAAAACAGTTTTAGAAAATAAATTGACCCTAAATTTTTCATGGTTGCATTTTTTAAATGTTTAAAAATATATTTCAACTATTTTTAACAAAAAAAGTTTTGAAAAATTATTTTTATAATTTATTAAAAAGTTATTATTCCATTTCCCCCCTATAAATTTAAGTATTAAAATCTTAAGATTTTTTCTCTTGTTTTTTACTATTTCATTTTGAATGCATAGTGAACCTATTTAACAAATTTCAGATTTATAGGATAAAAATTAAAAAGTTGGGAGTGAAGTTAAAGTTGGAATTAAAATGTGCTCCCCTAATTGTTTTGAGCAGTGTATTTCTAGCACAATTCCTGTTACATTACGGCTAAGATTTGAACCAAAACGTTTAAGGGCAAGTCGCGTGTGTCAAGCTAACTCGGCCATAGCAGGTATTGCCTGAGATATAGTAGATATGGTTTTATGAAAAGAACACTCAAATTGCTAGCTTGACTCGAAAAGATCGAAAAATAAGTAAAATGGTTCTTTGCCCAGTTTACGGTGTCATTACATATATTTTTATTTTAAAATTTCGGCTAATATTTGTAGTCCCGGGCGCATAGGTGCGAAGCACTTGTAGTCCCAAGTCAGAGTTATAATAGCTTAGATTACAAATGAGTTGGTTCCAAAAAAGAAATTAAGAGGGCATGGGGTAAAAAAAACAGAGAAATTTAAAAACAGGGAATATAATTTACTTTAAAATTTTTAAATAAAATAACTATAAAATATTGTTATTTCACAATATTTTCTGGGGGAATTTCTAAATTTCTAATTCATATAAAGTAGTCAGAAACTTTATAGTATTATAATAAATTATTTTTTTCCTTGAAACCCATCTAAATTTGCTTGTAAATTTGGTCCAGAACAAATATAATTCAAATACAATAAGCTTCAAAAGCATTTTCCTATTTGTTTAACAAGGCCATAAAGAAAACTTTAACTAAATGCAATAGTTTAAAGCAATTTACATTAAAACCGACCTAAATTTGCTTAGGTGTTCAAACAAAAGTCATATCAGTATCTTCGAAAACCAATATTAAATATAAAATTTCCATGCAACATTCGATTTCAATTACCTCTAAACAATAAAACATACCGATTTCCCCGAACAAATAAAAATCGGAAGAAATCCTTGTTGTCGTATTGAAAACAAACAATTGACATTTTATCTTGTGTAAGTAACGTTATGCAAAATCGTTTTCAACATTAAATATTCGCTGCCCTTAGAGAAAAGAATAGGGTCAAGCGGGGTAAGTGTGATAGGGTTTCTGCATTTTTCATTAAGAAAATTCGTTTTCTGCTTCAAGTGAATTCCAAATCCTAAAATTGGTAGTGAATTATTATAAGAAACATACATATGTAGAAAAAAATTTATATGTTTGAATTCCAATTTTAAGTGTACAAAATTTGCAAAATCCATTGCTGTTTTATCACACTTACCCCACATAGGGGTAAGTGTGATTTTGATGTGGGTAAGTGTGATTTCAGCTAAAATAAGTGTTTTCATGCCATATAAATTATGTAGCATACATTTTTCGTCACAATTTAATATAAACATAAATTTATTAGCATTTTACATCTTATTAGAAATAGGAATTATTGGAAATTCATCTTATTAGAAATAGAATTATTAGAAATTCATCTTATCAGAAATAGAATTATTACGAATTCATCTTATTAGAAATAGAATTATTGGAAATTCATCTTATTAGAAATAGAATTATTAGAAATTCATCTTATTAGAAATGGAATCATTAGAAATTCATCTTATTAGAAATTAGAATTTGGTTTTCTGGATGTCTTTTGCTTTGCTTTCTTCTTTAACTCCCTTTCATACTTCATAGTTTTCCCTTGTTCTAATATAGTAAGGCATTCATTACATGTGATACATTCAGCAGTTTTTACAACGTTCCTTTTTACTTTCTCTCTAGGTTCAGATTGAACTTTCTTGAGCAATAAGTTTTCGAATGACTCCATTTTAAATAGGGAGGTTGCGATTGATATCATACTTCTCGAGTCCGATACACCACTAGTATTTGATACTATATCAACCTCTACCTCTGTATCACCTGCCTCTTCATCCATTTCTTGGACTTCTTCTTGTCTCTTCCACTCTAATACTTTAATTAAGGGGTCATAGGAGTCATAAAAAAACGAATAAAAGGAAATGCTATTTAATTTTTATTCATTCATTATAATCATAGAGATCTTAAGGGTCATAGGAGTCTTAAAAATGTGCAAAGAAGGTACTACAAAGCATAGTTTGATCTTTCATGTAATTTTTTAACAACTCAATATATAAGTATAACTTTTTTTATGTAATTCTACAAGATTTATTTAATATAAAACAAATTTTTAAATTTATGAAACTTTTGCCAAAACTTAAATAAATGATATTAAACATAAAGCTATTTGAACACATTGTGATTAGGCTTGCGCGGCAAATTTTGAGGTAAAAATTGAAAAAATGAGCAAGAAAAAGACTTTATAATGTACAAATATGTACAAACAAAGACTTATACCTAAATTCTCAGCTCAATTTTAAATTTTAAGAATTTTTTTCTAAAAAAATTATTAAAAATTTTAAAATTTTGATTAAAATTTTTTTTAAAAATAATTTATAATTAAAATTGAGCTGAGAATTTAGGTATAAGTCTTTGTTTGTACATATTTGTACAATAAAAAGTCATTTTCTTTGTCATTTTTTCAATTTCGACCTCAAAATTTGCCGCGCTAGCCTAATCCCATTGTGTTCAAATAGCTTTATGTTTAATATCAATTATTTTTGTTTTGGCTAAAGTTTCATTAATTTAAAACTTGTTTTATATTAAATAAATCTTGTAGAATTACATATAAAAAATTATACTTATATATTGAGTAGTTAAAAAATTACATGAAAGATCAAACTATACTTTGTAGTACCTTCTTTGCACATATTTAAGACTCCTATGACCCCTTAATATCTCTATGATTACAATGAATGAATAAAAATTATGTACCATTTCCTTTTATTCGTTTTTTTAAATATTTATGTATGTTTTGCACAAGGTAAATGGGGTGTTTTGGATTATCACACTTACCCCATGTCACTTATCACAGTTACCCCCAACTGATATTTTGAGGGGTAACTGTGATTATACTTCCATACTTCACAAAATGTGAAATATTGCACTGAAACAGTTTTATATCTTTACTTTTACTCTCTTTACTAACAGAGAAAGAAAAAACAACATGATTTTTATAAAAATGTGACACTTATGGAATTTGGAAGAAAACCTTCCGAATTTGAAAAAAAGGAAGACAGTTGCACTCAAATTCAAAAGCTCAAAAATTTCTTTAAACAAAAAATAATCTAAAAAGAAATATTGACCTAAATTATAAGTGGTCTAATTTTATATATTGCAAACTTTCAGATTTTTAGAATGATTTCCAAAGTTACAAGAGCTGTTTATCACACTAACCCCCAATCACACTTACCCCACTTGACCCTACAGCATCGAGCGATTTTTTTTTTTTGGGGGGGGGGGGGATTTGAAAATGTACGGCTGTTTTTAGTAACAGTGTGTAATTGAAACTGTTTTTATTTTGTATTATATGGTATGGTATGGTACATATATATTCCAGCTTGAGTGCTTGTTCAGAGAACCGCTTAAAAGCTTTCGTCAAGTGGGACAGACAGGAAGAAATTTTACAGTCACAAAGAAATGAATAACACATAGACAAATAACAACATTTATTGACTGTCACAAACATCCATGCCTGACCGGGATTCGAGCCCGACCTCAGCAGCTCCAAAGGCTAGAACACTAACCATTCAGCCACCGAGGCGGCTTTGTTTTGTTAGTTTAATGCAGTGTAATCTTTTCCGGCTGCCTATTTCTAGACTCTTTTGGGAGCTTTAACACAGCCAATTACGGTTCGTAATTTAGAACCCTGGTTAAGGGACGAGCTCGACACCTAAGCTGGCATCCAACTGAATTTCGAGCGACATCGTACACTAACGCGGTCGGGACTAAACTCCATAGATTTACCGAGCAGTGTACTCGGGCTTCCCGGTGATTTATTTCCAACAGCTCAAATGCGTCTATAGTATTTCTAGGGAAAGGACAGAAACAAGATTCTTCTCGGTGATTCGTCGGTTGGCTGCTCGTTGCTTAAGGGGTCATAGGAGTCTTAAAAATGTGCAAAGAAGCTACTACAAAGCATAGTTTGATCTTTCATGTAATTTTTTAACTACTCAATATATAAGTATAATTTTTTAAAATATAATCCAATAAGATTCATTTAATATAAAGCAAATTTTAAAATTTATGAAACCATATAGCCAAGACTAAAATAAATGATAACAAACATAAAACTATTTACAAAATTTGAAAACATAGCGATTAGGCTTGCGCGTTACATTCTGAGGTCAAAATTGAAGAAATGACCAAAAAATTGACTTTGTATTGTACAAATATGTACAATCAAAGATATATACCTAATTTCTAAGCTCAATTTTAATTAAAATTTCAAATCAAAATTTTAAATTTTTTTTTAATTAAAAAAAAGTTCTTAAAATAAATTCTGTTTAAAATTGAGCTTAGAAATTAGGTATGTCTTTGTTTGTACAATATAAAGTCATTTTCTTTTGGTCAGTTCTTTAATTTTGACCTCAAAATATTGCGTGCAAGCCTAATCCCAGTGTTTCAAATTTTGTAAAACTACCTTCTTTGCACATCTTTAAGACTCCTATGACCCCTTAACTCATCTCGGGGGACCAGGGAGTGCTTTATATTATTTTTTTTATTTAAACAAAGCCAAAGAGGGCCTATTAATCAATAGAAAACAATCAGTTTACTTGAGGTTTTCTAGAGAAATTTGCCATAACGGTCTTAGGTATACGACTATTTACTAGGATCTTCATATAATGTGGTAAAACATCCAACATTCAAAGTCCAATAATATTAATTTGTGACCTATAGTTAAAGTGTGCCAGTTTGTTGATTCCTTTTTAAAAACCAGCATGCCAACCTATCGAATAGTAATGGTTCTAAAATATTTTACCTAATTACGTTTCATTTTTTTAAATGGAATACAGCCGTGCATCTTTTTTTCCCATCGGCATTTGCATGCTGTGCAAATGATGATCCAAATCTTGTTTGCAAAGAATTTAAAAATAAAGAAATATTAAAATTTATACCTCAATTTTCCAAAACAAAAAAGTTGGTGGATTAGAACATAATATTAATAGAGGGAGTATGATATTTCTTTACCTCACAAAAACAATTTTCATTTCAAAATATATGTACAATGCTACAATTTTAAAGTTTGTTTTAAAAGTCTTGTTCAAAAACATTTTTAATAATTGAATTGAATGTAATGTTATCGATCATTGCTATACCATTGACGATTAAGTCATATTTTCCTTAAGATTCAATAACAAGTTGGTTTGTTACAGAATCTGTCACTTCCACCGCTTCCACACAACATTTACGCTCAACAGGAAACATGCTAACAACACCTCAGAAAGAAATTCGGCAAACAGGGCCTTTAGCTAGTTCTAATTCAAACTTTTACAAGACAAAATTAATAATTTTCTTTAATATTCTTTTGCAGATTTGATAATTAATCTTTATCGTTTGCTAAATTTTTTGAAGTTCGAAGAATACTGATGTACTTTTTAAATAAATACTTTTTGCAGCCACAAGTTTACATTTCGAAAAATAAATTAGTAAAATTGTAAAAATAAAGTAATAAAAATGGAATTTGCATGTAAATTCAATGTCGATTAAATTTTTAGCTATTTAAATTTTAAATAAACTTATAGTTGAAATTTTGTAATGAAATTTGGATTGTAGCCTTAACTGATTTTTGTGCTTCAAAATGGCGCAACCACTTGTTTGTGAGACTTTCGGTTCGTTCTGTGAAAGTGGGTGACGGACGGACTGAACGATAAAAACCTTCCACTTTTTACGTTAAAAACGTAGTGTGGAAGCTAAAAAGCACTGTAGTCGGCATTTCCATGCCGCGCATAATAAAAGATCTTATATGAAAATAAATTGTTAAAAAATCAAAATATTATAAATCATAAGTTAGCTTGTAAAATAAAAAATGTGGTAGACTCAAACAAGAAAATATAAATAGAAGGAGTAAGATTTTTAATAAAATTGTAGAAAAAATCAATATTTTTCGCAATTTATAAAAGTGTTTCACGTAGCGTCGCTTCAAGCAATTTTGTTCTGAAATTCGCAAACTTTACAATCAAACATAATTTAAGAAAAAAATCATGTAAAATGAAGCTCAGTTTTATAATGTTTACAGTTTTTTTTAAAACTTAATTGAACAGGTCAAGTGACGATGTCGACACCTGTGTCAGTTTGTTGATTACCTTTTAGAAACTATCTTCCCGACCTATCGAATAGTGACGGTTCTGAAATATTTTACATAATAACTTTTTAATTTTTTAAAAAAAGTTTTGTAATGCAACCGCGTATCTTTTTTTTGCATGCCGAGTAAATGATGATCGCGACTTTTCTCGCAAAGAGCTTAAAAATAAGGAAATTTTAAAAATCGTATATCAATTTTCAAAAACAAAAAAGTTGGTAGATTAGAAGATGCTATTATTTAAAAGAAGATAATATGATATTTTTTTTATTTCACAAAAACTATTTTCATTTAAAATCTATGTACAAAAAAGCAAGTTCTAAAAGAGCTCGATTACCCTACTTTTCTGTTGCATCATATTCAAAGATGATCTTATGTCACAGGGAGGCAAACGAAAAGAAGTATAAAGTATAAGAATCTGATATCATATCATTTTAACAAAAAAATAAAATCGGATAAAGCTTTTATCTTTAAATGCCTACGAACTACAATTTTAAAGTTCGTTATAAAAGACTTGTTCAATAACATTTTTACTAAGTGAATTGCCGGTAGTGTTATCGGTCTTTGTTACACCATTGGCGATTCTGGCATATTTTCCTCAAGTTTCATTAGAAAGTTCATATTTTAAGGAAGTTTCAGAATTTTAATTTTGTCGGCATTTCCATGCCGCGCATTATAATGAGACGGATTGCTAATTATTAACAAAATAAAATTATTAAATATCATATGTTAGTTTGTAAAACAAAAATAGTGGTAGATGCAAATCTGATGCATTATATTCAAAGATGTTCTAATAGCACGGGAAGACAGATGTACAGAAGCATAAAATATAAGTATCTGATGTTATAGCATTGAAAAAAATAATAAAAAACGGACCAAGCTCTTATCTTTAGCTGTCTATAGGAGCTACAATTTTAATGCTCGTTTTAAAATTCTTGCTCAATAACATTTTTACTTAGTGAATCGGTCTTTGTTATGCCATTGACGATTCTGTCATCTTTTAATTAAGTTTTAAAAAAATCAGTGTATTCCACAAAAATTTCATATTTTAATTTTGTCGGCATTTCCATGCCGCGCGTAATAATTTACCGCTCCTGGATCTAGATAAGAAAATAAAAAAAAATATTTAATGTCATATGTTAGTTTGTAAAACAAAAAAAGTGGTAGATACAAACAAGAAAATATAAATAGAAGGAGTAAGATTTAAAAAAAAAATTGTTTCAGTAAAAATTAATATTTTTCGTAATTTGTAAATAAAAAAAGTGTTTCAAGCATTGAGTAATTTTGTTCCAAAAATCGCGAAGTTTACAATCAAAAACAAATTAAGTAAAATATCATGTAAAACTATGCTTAGTTTTATTATGTTTACAGTTTTTTAAACTTAATTGTACTGGTTAAGTGACAATGTCGACACCTGAGCGCGCAACGAACGAAACTTCTAGCGACGTCGTACGCTAACGCCGTCGGGAATTTCGACTCCACAGATTTAACGTATATCTCTGTATAGCACCCCGGTGTATAAAATATAAGTATCTGATGCCATAGCATTTTAACAAAAATAAAAAAGACAATAAAATCGGACAAAGCCCTTATCATTGGTTGTCTACGAGCTACAATTTTAATGTTCGTTTTAAAAGACTTGCTCATTAGCATATTTACGAAGAGAATTGCCTGTAGTGTTATTGGCCATACCATTGACGATTCTGTCTTATTTTCCTTAAGGTAGGCGAATACCCAAAATTCTAAAATTTTTACTCTTACTTTAATCTTTTCCAAATTTGGCATAGTGATTTCAAATATAATGAGCAATACTTTTTTGTTCAATCTTTTTTTATTTAAATATAATTGATTTATTTTAAACGGTGTTTTTCAACTAAAAAAGGGGGTTTACGCCAACACTTCTTGCATAAAAAGTTTTACATTAATTTACCTGAAATTTTTCACAGATGCTATTTCAATATATATCTGTGCCATGAACCTCTAACATCTGGTGTAAGTATACAAGTTTAAAAAAAAATGTCCAAGTGTAAGTTAATCGAAAAAAAATCCTTTTTTTTTGTAATTAATTTATAAAAAATTTCTTAATAACTTTTTTTCTTGTAATTTGTATGTAACTCTAGAGGGTCATTGCATGTATCAGTTCAAAACGAAGAATTTAACACATAAAAAATGTTCATAGGATGAAAATTTAACGTGACTTGTTGGCGTAAACCTCTTTTGTTAGTAGAAAAACACCGTTTAAAATAAACAAATTATATTTAAATAAAAACAAAAGCCTAAATAGAATTATTCATTATATTTAAAATCACTATGCCTAATTTGGAAAAGATTAAAGCAATAGTAAAAATTTTAGAATTTTGGGTATTCGCCTACCTTAAGTTACAATAAAAGCAGTGTAGTCCAATTTTTTTAATTTTGTCGGCATCTCCATGCCGCGCATAATAATAAGGAACAGAACGTTCAACGTGATAACAAAATAAAAATATTAAATATCATATGGTAGTTTGTAAAACAAAATTAGTGGTGGATACAAACAAGAAAATACGTACTCGTATAAATAAAAGATTAAAAAAAAAAATTCAGAAAAATCAATGTTTTTCGCAATTTATAAACAAAAAGTGTTTCAAATAGCGTCGCACACCTGAGTGGGAACCGAACGGAACTTCGAGCGACATCGTACGCTAACGCCGTCGGGACATTCGACTCCACAGATTTACCGTACACGCTGTATACTCCGCCACCCCGGTGTATAAAATATAATTATCTGATGCCAAAGCATTTTAACAAAAAATATAAAATCGGACAAAGCTCTTATTATTGGTTGTCTACGAGCTACAATTTTAATGTTCGTTTTAAAAGACTTGCTCATTAACATATTTACGAAAAGAATTGCCTGTAGTGTTATTGGTCTTTGTTATACTTTTGACGATTCTGTCATATTTTTTTTAAGTTACAATAAAAGCAGTGTAGTCCACAAAATTTTAATTTTGTCGGCATTTCCATGCCGCGCTTAATAATGAAATGAATAAATGATACAAAAATATAAAGGTATTAAAAATATTAAATATCATATATTAGTTTGTAAAACAAAATGAGTGGTAGATTCAAACAAGAAAATATAATTAAAAGGAGTAAGATTTAAAAAAAAATTGTTTTAAGGAAAAATCAATATTTTTCTAATTTATTAATAAAAAATGATCAAATTTGTTCCAAAATTCACAAAAGATTGAAAAGATTGGGCCAAAGTTATCCAATTTCACAATATTTTAAACACATTACTCTATGATACTCAACAATAATATACGTGTTAAGACAACCTATTGACGAAGGTTTATAAGCGGCTCTCTGAGCAAGCACACAAGCCTGAAAATATATGTATATCAACCAACAAGACAACCGAGGCCAAATAAAATTATGTGAATTATTTACTATCTCTATTCCACAATAATCTGCCATTTTGAATAGCTGGTATCCTCATTTCACTTCCCATCTTTCGAAAAGAATCTTATTTATTTTCAAAATATCATATTGTTCACAACAAGAAAATCCATCTTCTACACGGAGTAACCAGTGTAAATATATTCTGTATCTTTTTCGGGGGTAACTAATCACATTGTTGGAGGTTTGAGGGTTTTTGGAGATGCCTTGGCGATATAATAGTAAAACTACTTCGCCAAATCGGCAAGAAAGGTAAAAAAAATCACTGCCAAATATTTTTAATGTGGAAAATCTATTGCTTTGAGTTTCGATTTTGTAGTGGAGATTTTGTTTTCTTCTGGTTGAAAGGTGTTGATTCAGTTGAGTTTAGTTAAGTTTATTTCGACTTATCGTCACACTAGAGCTACACGAGGGCTATTGGCGACGAACATCATAGTTTAGAACCACAGTCAAGTGACGAGCCGACACTGATACATACGTTTTCTAAAATGTGTAGACTTAAGTCCCGAACGTGTTAGAATATGGTGTCAACCAAACAGGCATTGAATGCCATTCAATGAATAGGCCTCGTCACTTGACTAAATCCTTCACGCATATTTGGGTGTATTTCTAAAGCGATCAATGGCTTCAGTTGGCAAACAAGCTATCGCTTTGTTTTTAACCAGGCGACATCTCTATGCAACTCTAACCTCTAACAATCCCTTCTATTTTTGTACTGAAAGGGGCCTTGTTATTTTAAAGGAGATAATTTATTGCGCGTAGAATTGGCCCCAAGGTGCATCGAATTTATTCCCCGGAATTTTTAAGTATCTCTGATGTTTCCATAAATTTATATTATGTTTCGGGGAAATATTTTTGCTGTTGCTAGTGGAAGATTTATTTTTGTCGTTAGGGATTAGTTAGACATTGAATACGTTGCATTTTTTAGATGAATGTATTTATGTAAGGAAATGGATCCAGGGGCCTTTTGTTTGCTTGTGTTTGTCAGCATTGAAAGGTAAAATATTTTGTAACAGTTTTTGAATGTCTCGTTGCATTATTTTGCTGATATAAGAAAGAAAATAATGATATTCAAAATTATGAAAACATTGTTGCCTCCAGGCCGTAGCCTGGAAGGCAAGAGGGTTGCAGTAGCATCCGATGGCAGTTGGCACAAGGCTTTGAGGACCCATGAGATGGACTAAAATCTGTAGCAATCGGTTGCTTTAAACCTGTTTAGGTGATTTCTCGCTATCATCGCCAAAGAGGCTTATTGAGGAAATCCCCTACACCTGGAGGGGCAATTTTCTCCAGATTCAATTTTTCTGGAGGGTGTCTGGAGGGGCAATTTTCTCCAGACGACCTGCACCTATGGTAAACTGTGCTATGACAGACCACAGGTTGGACCCACAGATTTCACGAACACGATCTTCGCATGTACTTAGGACGACACAAATATCCATGCCTTACCCGGAATACGAACCCGGCCTGCTCGAACCCGAACTAGCTTGGCAAGCGAGGTTCTAAACTACTATACTAGCTGGGCGAAACATTGTTTAATGGATGTAAAAAAAATTAGTTTTATGTAGTCGCTGTTCTATAAAAAACAGTATGGGGAAGTAATAACCGGGGGTACTACTGTAGTGTGCTATTGTACATACTTTTTACAAAGTTGAAAATATGGAGAAATGTTTTAACCAAAAAAAATGGTTCGTATTAGCTGCAGCGGTAGTGTGGCTAATTGTTACACTACACTCTTAAAACAAAAGAGTGAATTCCACTCCAGTTGGAGAAGTGCATTTTCGACGCTGGAAAGGAGTGAATATTATCTCAGACTGAATTAAAATCACTCGTTTGGAGTGATCCTGTCGGAGGTTTAACACCCAAAGGATCCACTCCAAAAGGAGAAGTGCATTTTCCAGATCGGAGGAGTGAAAATCAATCAGACTGAGTTAAAATTGCTCGTTCGTTTTAAGAGTGTATATCATTGGTATTCGATTTAGCCATTTTGAAGTTTTGGATAGGAGAAATATAAATATGGTTCAACCGAATACCTAAATATGGAGACACATTTCCCCATAGCAGATACCTGGAAAATTGTTTTTGATGAAACCTATCGCCCCATTTTTTTTCAGGGACTTCACTTCTCTACCTTTTAAGGTAGGCGAATACCCAAAATTCTAAAATTTTTACTAATTACTTTAATCTTTTCCAAATTTGGCATAGTGATTTTAAATATAATGTATACTACTATTTAGACTTTTGTGTTTATTTAAATATAATTTATTTATTTTAAACTGCGTTTTTCTACTAAAAAACGAGGTTTACGTCAACAAGTCTACCACATTGAATTTTCATCCTATGAACATTTATTATGTGTTAAATTCTTCAGTTTGAACTGATACATGCAATGACCCTCTAGAGTTACCTACAAATTACAAGGAAAAAAGTTATTAAGAAAAATGTTACAAATTAACCACAAAAAAAGGATTTTTTTCGATTAACTTACACTTGGATATTAAAAAAAAAAACTTGTATACTTACACCAGATGTTATAGGTTTATGGCACAGATATATATTGAAATAGCATCTGGGAAAAATTTCAGGTAAATTAATGGTAAAACTTTTTATGCTAGAAGTGTTGGCGTAAACCCCTTTTTTTAGTTGAAAAACACCGTTTAAAATAATTCAATTATATTTAAATTAAAAAAGATTGCCCAAAAAGCATTGTTCATTATATTTGAAATCACTCTGCTAAATTCGGAAAAGATTAAAGTAATAGTAAACATTTTAGAATTTTGGGTATTCGCCTACCTTAACTAGATATATCTGCATACATAACAAGGGAAAGCCTAACTGAATTGAAGAGCTTAGTGGAAGAACGTGCTAAGTGACAAAAATGTGAAAGCGAGAAAATAAGTTTTAAAGTTTTTCGTTTGCACTTAAATCTGTTTTAGACGGTACTTGCAAACTGTAGAAAAGATAATAAAATTTAAGTTTATGAAAAAGAAGAAGCATTTTATGGCTAGAGAAGTTAGTAATATGTTCACTGACACATAAATGGCGATTTTTTTTTTCAAAAATGCCACTAAGCTCTTCAATTGTCTAGTGGGTTAGAAAAAGCATTCAAAAAGTTATTTTTCAACTTGTTGCATTGAAAATCCGTAGCTTTTAGTGCAGAGCGATAGCTTTTTTTTTAAACGTGTCCTAAACACGCAAAAATATGGTCATCCTAAATTAATGAAGACATGTAAACCTCTTAATTAAGAAACATTAGTAGTAACAATGAAGAAAAACACACAATAAGTTACTACCTTTTACGCATCCCAACTTAATGCTACTCACCTTTCTAGCTATAAATAACAAATTCAACCATAAATTCTTCCCAAAATGTCCAAAACCTGAAGCATCATAAGTTCTTTCGAAAAGCCGTTATTCTCCCATAACCTTGGGAAAGAATTCTCCTTTCTTTCCTGTAAGGTTGCTTTTACAGGAGCCTCTAAAAGATGAATTGTTATAGTCTTTGGCCGAACAACAATAAATTACAATTTTACACTGACATGCATCTTTGTACCTTGACTCTTGACTAAGATGAACTGTAGTGAGGTGTCCAAAGGTTTTAAAACTTCCGAATGGCCTGGAAATGCATGTCAGTTTTCTCCGTATATATTTTTTTAAAAGTATTAATAAAACATATTTTTTTAGAAAATCAGAAGTAGGTTTATTCTTGAAGAAGTTTTAAAAAATATTTTTCAAATAAAAAGAAAAATTTGACTTAATTTTTTAATTAATTTAAAAATATTATGTTTATTGCTAAGAAAACTGTTGCAATACAAAGGCTGGTATAACGCCTAGAATGTTAAAGAAAGGTCCGTTTCAAAGGTTCCATTAACTTTCAACGTCTATCGCGACGATCTCAGTTTCAATGTTAATTCGATCCTTCACATGTTACAGATGAAACCGAACTTACGGCTTTACCTGTGGTTTTCAATCAGGAACAATGTTAAATGACAATGTTAATTACTCCTACAGTAGAAATACATAGCAGCAATGTTTTCCACACAACAAATTTCTTAACCTCTTTACAACTAGAGAAATTTTCTTAAAATCTTGTTAGAAAATCTTATATGAAACCAATAAATGTAAGTTTTCGTTGTTTGTGAACGATACAAATGAATAGTACAAGGGAACAACCACTTGATTTTTAGCCTTACCTTATGTGTCTGCTTGGCGGACATTGGTGACAGGAAGCCGGTTTTCCTTTTGGTTCTTTATTCGCGGTACAAACGTGTTACTCGTTTTCCACTGACCTTTGGCGGGAATCAGGGTTGCCGCGAAAGAAAAACAAAGCAAGTAACCGGTTTCTTTATACCAGTTTAGGCAATTTCTCACTATCATTGTCAAAGAGACCTATTTAGGAAAGCCATCTACGGAATCAAGTGGTTTTTCACTTGTACTCTTCAAATGTTTAATCCTTACCATTGGGGGCATACGACTCCGAAAGTACAACCAATCTTACCGGGAACTTAGTGTATTGAACGGCTCCGTGATTGAGAGGTTTAGCTTGTCCGCCTCGTAAGCCCCCAGATCGCGGGTTCGAGCCCCGGCTAAGTCGTCGGATTTTCTGGATGGAAAAATCCCAAACATGCATGTCATATGATCATGTGGCATATAAAAGATCCCTGGAGGGCCCATTTGGCTTAAGTTCACCTGGCGAAATTAAATCTCGGCATACTTTAACATTTAAAGAGAGCTCAGATTCATTATAATCTGTGCGTCAAAATTGGTAGCGAGAGCCGCCTAGATGGTGCCACAAAAATAGCTCTCAGTTCTGAGGAATATGCTGAGTCTGCAAAGGCCAATATTGCAGCCCCATTAGAGAAAAAAACATCTAGTATCTGTAGTATCTGGATCCAAAGGTTAGTGTACTAGCCTTTGGAGCTGCTGGGCTCGGGTTCGAATCCCGGTAAAGGCATGGATGTTTGTGCTTGTCAATAAATGTTATTTGTCTATGTGTTTGTGCCGTCCTACTTTGTGTGTCTCTTGTGACTGTCTCTTCTGGCGAGGAGGGTAATGGGCTATAAAGCCTACACTCTCTCTTCTCCCTAGAGGGCGCATTCACTGTCATTTGTCATTTGTCATATGAAATATTTAAAATTAGTCCTAAAATTTCCCTTTACAGGTTTTTAAGAGGTACAAGAAAGGCCCTCAAAGCACATTCTCCCTTGCCGGGGTCTTATGAAGAAGTGACTCTATTTTTTTCAATGGGTGTGTTGTGAGAAGAGTGAATTTGGAAGTCAATATAAATTATGCTGAGTCTGCAATTTTTCTGGGAATGAATTTATTGATGAGCCGGAAAGGCGTCATTAGACAGTGGAAACTCTATTCTCTTAAAACAAAAGAGTGAAATCCACTCCTGTAGGAGAAGTGCAATTTCGACACTGAAACGGAGTGAATGTTAACTCAGGCTAGTTAAAACCACACATTTGGAGGCATCCTGTCGCAGGTTTAACATACAAAGGATCCACTCCAATAGGGGAAGTGCATTTTCGACACTGGATAATTGAAAAATAACTCAGACTGAGCTAAAATCACTGGTTTGTTTTATGAGTGTACGATGGCGTTATTAAGAAAGAACTTAGTCTTATAACATTATAATTTTGTACTTTAAATTACATTAATATACACTATAATTCAGAAATCACGAAACACTACTATTTTTATTTCATTTTTTTAAAATTAATTTGGAACTGGAACTGGATCTGGAACTATTTTGGAACTGGTTTATTGATAGTGTCATTAAACATTAGTTTTAGCGGGATAATTAAAGTACTTTAATATTACGATTTGAAAACTTTGGTTTTACGAAAGTTCTTGCTTTTAAACCTATGTTTTTAAATATGTTTTTGTTGCTCTCTGTTTGACAAGTGTATTGTATTGACAACAATATAAAAATCTAAGCAGTTCAATATTTTAATTGACTTGTTTGAAATAATGAAGTATTTCCTTTTTTAATTGCTGCATTTCCTTCGATAGGTGTTCTGTTCACATGTGACATTGTTAACCAATCGGTGCTCGAGAAAGAATATATTTTTTTTCAGCTTCATTGTTGTCACTCAAAGAAATGAAACATAAACTTTCCATGTAAAATTATTACTTATTACTCAGATCGAATTCATCCATTTCTGACTTTTCTTACTAATTTTCTTTTATTTCTACAATAAATTGAGCAAATGTAATGTATATTTACCACCAATTGCAATACAAACCAAAAATTTCCTAGAGTTATAACTCTAATAAACATTTGTAAAAAATAGCATCCTGGTAAAAAAGGATATTTTCCAATGTCAAGTTGCATTTCAAAATGCAAAGCTAAAAGTAAATTTAATATTACAAACAAAACAGCTCAGATTTACTGAAATAAAGCTTCTAGCTATCAATATACAAAACAACATAGCAAAGACTCCTAATAAAAACACTAAGCATTGGCAAACCTAAAATTCGTCAAGTATCAGCACAAGTCTTAAGGGCTTTGGCACAAAACTTGGCGTGTTTTCAAATTATATTTGGTTAATATATTGTATTTCCCACTTTTATATTTTGAAGGCATTGTTTATTATTAAAAAAATCTCTAATTATCATTAAAAATATTATTTTTACACTGAAAAATAGTGATAAGTCTAAAAAAATTCTCGCTAATTGTTAAATTCATCTTTAGGCCAATTTCATCCCATCTGGTTTTGGCGCAAAAATTGGCATGTTGGCATTGGATGTTGCGTCTGTCTTACTTGACGAAGGCTTATAAGCGGGTCTCTGACCAAGCACGCAAGCCTGAAAATATATGTATACCACCAACCAACATAGTGATACGTCGCAAAAAAAACCCCTAGAAAATTTTCTCGCCTATTATTAGATTTATCTTTGCCCCCCTTACAACCGCCTTTTACCATTAGATGCTTAGTATATATTTCTTATATGTCGTTGAAAATAAACCAAGTTACATTCGAAATATGTACGAAACATATTTACTAAAAATATTTCCATGAAAAATGCATTTGATTCTTTCTCAAAAAAGAATTACTCGTAATAGATAAGGAATGCATACATAAACCAAATTACGTATATATTTATTTAAAGTGGAATTCATCGTAAATGTTATCTGCCTTAGGGTTTTTCATCCTCTGTTATTTGAATAAATAAAATTGTCCTTATATTATGTTTAAATACAGATTTATAACGAAAATCAACTTGAAGGATTTTTCTTAGACTATATTTTAGAAAATAATATATTTATAAACATGCTTTTAGATACATAGAAATAACGTATATTTTAAATATTGTACAATTCATTAAATTTGTTGTTATTTTTCATGTATTTTAAAAGCGTTTTATTACTTGATGTACTATTTAATCTTGTGATACGAAGAGAAATCTACTTATTTAAAATTTTGTATGACAATAGTTAAATTTATTCCATACTATTTGCTGAAACATTTTATTTGCTTATGTATATCAGTTATAATTTTTATGTATTTCTAAGTTAAAAAATTGGGTTGTTCCAGATGACGTAAGTTTAAAGTCTCATTCTCGTACTTTCTTTGATTTCATTGCTTGTTTCGGGTTTTACCACGGCTTACTCTATTGCAAAGGTCGAAGAAGCTTTCCCAAACATGCTCGGGACGGATATTTTGAAGTCATAGTTCCGAGTGACGTTGTTCCGAAGATGAAGAGAGCCTGTCTCGAAACCTGTTCGGAACCACTCGTTCAAGGCTGACCACATTTTTCGTCTTCCGAATGAATCCGAACTAGTTTCTCGATCTTCGGCACTCGGAACAGTGACGTCAAAATTTCCGTCTACGCTCATTTTTGTCTACTACTTTGAACATAAATTTTGGTGATAAACGGAACTTTTCGGTACCAAAACACAGTTAAAGAACCACATTATACACAGTATAAGGTTACCAGTAAAAATATACTTATCGGCGTTTGTACATTTTTGGCGATTTTATTTGCGCCCTCCAAATAAAAAAATACCTAAAATCCATTAAATTTTCAGCCAAATATAGCGCTATTTAGGTAACGCAGCCAAGGAATAGGAAAACATTAGCAGCCCTAAAACGCTTAATTTATTTATGCAGTAGTTTGTTCTTTCCACGGACATGTTTACTTCATTGTACATATGAATACGATCTGTCATTACTTACACAAATAATACATGCTAGATGCATTCTAAATGAAGGAAAAAATATAAGATATTTCATTGCTCAAAATAGTCTATTAAGACATAGTTTGTTAGAAGTATGAGTTTCCTTACTTAGTTTGAAGGGGTATCATAAAATAAATAGTGCTTTTTTTTCCATTCTATTTTATAATACTTCTGAATAAAGAACACATCATTGCTTAACTATAACCTCTTGTGAATGGCTTCCCCATTTTGGGACTTTTTTTAAAAACTCCCCACAAACAATTGATACGCTAATTAGTTCCGAAATGGACCTGGTCCGATAGAAGGTGATCCTTTGATTACAGGTATCGGTCATTTATTTCTATAAAAAATTAAGTTGAACGAGGGTCACTACGATATTCGATTTTTTTTCAAGATTTTTTTTTCAAACTCGTCAAAAAGTACTTTCAGTAGATAATTTTGAACGCATTCTGCATTAAAAACAATGTTAAAATAATCTGTTAACTACAAATTTGTGGTACGGCCTTTTTTTGCATTTATAGCACAAAAAATGTATATTTTTAGAGTTTAAGGGTGTCCCTAAGTAACTATGGACATAATTTTTTAAAAAATTTCTTTGAAAAACTTTTCTTTAGCACATATTTGTATGAAAAGTATGTTTAGAGGAATTTACGTGTAGATACTTGCTCGGGTCTAAAGAGGTTAAGAATATTATATATAACATATAATTGTTCAGGTTTAATTTTGTAGAGTATAATATCTTTCTTTTTTTGGAAGAGTTAATTCTCGCCAACCGAAAGGGGCTTGAGAGGTAAAGTTTCCACTCTTACTTTTTAAATTCATCAATAAAATTGTCCTCAGATTATATTTTCTACTAGCTGAACTACCCGCTGTTGAACGGGTTGGAAAAAATAAATACCTAAACGATCCAAGTATTTGTACCATACTACCATTCAATCTGCCATCGGATAATAAACTTATGTTACTTTTCCCGTTCGTTATAAAGTACAGAATCCCGTTACTTATATGACCATAAAAATTCAAAATTTAAAAAATGCTATAAAATTAACGGATAATGTCATAGTAATTTCCCGAATAAAAACATTTAAGCTCTTTTGGCATGTTCGAAAAATTTGGCGAGGAAAATATATAGCTACCAACAACACACCCATTCAGCTTTGGCGCAATGACCATCGCACAACCAACCAGCTAATAAAGAAAAAAATTCATTTGGCGCGTTTTTTGTAATAACTTGGCTAGTTTATCAAAGTATTTGGCTAAAAAAGAAAGACGTAAAACAAAAATATGCATCTCCATTGCGGTGGCCTTAAAAAAAAAAAATCATAGTTGAGTATAAGCTTAACTATGCTTTTAAAAAATTCCTAATTAAAATCCTATATTCACAATAAAATAATATAAATAGATCAACCTTTAGAAATTGCCAATGCAATTGCTATTTTCGCCAAAGGTTGCTATAATACCAATTTGTAAGAGTTGGCGTAAAATTGCCGGCAACGATTCTTCAAATAAAAATATTATTTATTAAAATATCGAGTTAAAAATAAAGTATTGCATTGATACAGATTAAAGAATGATATAAAATGAAAATTTACTACTTAAAATGATAGTAACTAAATCTTTAAAATGAAAATTATAATATATTTGTAAGAGTTTTAAGAATAAAGTATTTTCTTTTTTACATTTTAACTATTTTTGAAAAAGTTTATTTTAATTTCATCTGCTGAATGGCAACGCGAAAGAAAAATGTTCATCGGCTTTGAGCCAAAGTGGTGTAGTTTTTCCAGAAAATTCGAATTTTCTCTAAAAATAGAACATTTTGAGCTCTGAAAGTTCTTATTTTGTAACTCAAGTATGAACTACGCATTTGTTCCA
>CM043112.1:48595045-48744961 GCA_023701765.1 Hylyphantes graminicola | reverse complement strand
GTTGTAAAATACGACGCCCGTCGCCAATAGCCCTCGTGTAGCTCTAGAGCGACGTTAATTCAAACCAAACCAAACCAGTTTGTTTGTGAGGGAGGCATAAGGCAACGTTTATTGTAGCCGTAGATTTACCGCTCAGGAAGCACAACAATTTTGGCCAATGTCGCATGAGTATCAGCCAAACTTGGGGAATATTGGTTTAAATCGATCAATTTCTACCGAACCCAGATTTCCCCGTTCTAAAGGCCTTTTCACACGGTATCCCTTGTGCACGGAACTGCTCGGACAGGGTTGTCCACCTGCAAAGATTCTGACGTCACACGTTCCTGGAGGGGTTGTTGTGAATGATACTTATCGCTAGTCTTGGCACATTTTTTTATTTTTTCAATATTTTTACAAATTTCTATCACGTGTAGGAATTGGTTGGTTGGTATACATATATTTTCAGGCTTGTGTGCTTGGTCAGAGACCCGCTTATAATCCATCATGTAAGACAGACACAACACACACATGCACACATACGTGACAGATGCTTCCATCTATTGCGCGCCATTTCCACAATTTAGACAAGTTCCTGAAGGGGAGGGAAATAGTCTCCAGGGACCTGTACCCGTGGGTAAATGTGAAATGACCACTCACAGGACTCTCGGTCCCAACAGATTTAATGAGCACGAACTCCGCATATTCGGTGGATCTTCAGTGGTACCGAGACTTGATCGCGAGACCTTACGATAACGAGATCGAGATCTTAACCACAAGGCTCCCCACAAGCCGATTTAACGAGGAGTACTAACTACAAAAATCAACATTGGCGAGCATAAAGTAGATTTTTCTCCATTTGGCAAACTCGATTTTGCCAACAAGACGTCAGAGCTATACTTGATGCTGATTGGCTACCTATATCTCTCCGCCAAGCCTGTTTAACGATTTTCGTGTCTCCACGAAAAAATTCAATGAACAGTCCTCTACAGCGGTTCTCCATGTTATTCCTATGGAAGTTCCGTGATCGAGGTGCTCCGTGTGAAAAGGCCCTAAGAGGTTTCATAAGGGAAATTACGAAAAGTGCAATACTCAATTTTGCTGCAATCTTATAGTATTTTGCAAGTGTAAAATGCAAATATTATGTTTCGCAATATTTTTCGATCAATAATTTTTTAATTGTATTTTTTAAAAATAATATTCAAACCAATATTGCACCCCGTATTGCCGAGCGTCGGTAAAACGTAGTTCATTATGCATTGGGTGATGGGTATGAGCTGAGATTGGCCAATACTGAAATTTTTTTAGTAATGTTACAGAAATAACCGATTTTACAAAAAAAGTTTTTGTAATTCTGAACAGAAATCTTCATTTCTGCAGTTACAAAAAAATTTCTAGTATTTGCAATTGTTTCAAACCAATCGTGGTCTTCGATCGTGATTCGAGACCAATTGATTGTTTCAAATGAATTTCAAATATCATTTCCTGTGCCGAAATAGCACAGTTGGGAGAGCGTTAGACTGATCTTCTAAAGGTTCCTGGTTCGATCCCAGGTTTCGGCCTCTGCTATTCCTCTGTAGTATAGTGGTCAGTACCTCTGCTTGTCACGCGGAAGACTGGGGTTCGATTTTACTATTTTTAGTAATTATTTTCTAGAAATTTTCTAGGAAAAGTTTTTTACAAAAATTTTTCTTGTTATGGTTACAGATTTATTTTCACAGTGTAGCTAAGTAATTTTTATTAACAAGTATTTTTTTTTCAAATTATATTCAAACCAATATTGCACCCCGTATTGCCGAGCGTCGGTAAAACGTAGTTCATTATGCATTGGGTGATGGGTATGAGCTGAGATTGGCCAATACTGCTGTGCTAACTGCGCGTGGGCATGGCTCTTTCAGCTGTCCATGCTGTAAAAAATTATTATTTTATAATAAATCGCTTCTATTGAACAATTTAGTACACTGAAAAATACTGTAAACATACAGAATTTTTTTTTTAGTAATGTTACAGAAATAACCGATTTTACAAAAAAAGTTTTTGTAATTCTGAACAGAAATCTTCATTTCTGCAGTTACAAAAAAAATTCTAGTATTTGCAATTGTTTCAAACCAATCGTGGTCTTCGATCGTGATTCGAGACCAATTGATTGTTTCAAATGAATTTCAAATATCATTTCCTGTGCCGAAATAGCACAGTTGGGAGAGCGTTAGACTCATCTTCTAAAGGTTCCTGGTTCGATCCCGGGTTTCGGCCGTCTGCTATTCCTCTGTAGTATAGTGGTCAGTACCTCCGCTTGTCACGCGGAAGACCGGGGTTCGATTTTACTATTTTTAGTAATTATTTACTAGAAATTTTCTAGGAAAAGTTTTTTACAAAAATTTTTCTTGTAATGGTTACAGATTTTTTTTCACAGTGTAGCTAAGTAATTTTTATTAATAAGTATTTTTTTTTTCAAATTATATTCAAACCAATATTGCACCCCGGTATTGCCGAGCGTCGGTAAAACGTAGTTCATTATGCATTGGGTGATGGGTATGAGCTGAGATTGGCTAATACTGCTGTGCTAACTGGGTGTGGGCATGACTCTTTCAGCCGCCCAAGCTGTAAAAAATAATTCTTCTATTAATAATTCGCAGCTATGTAATAACTTAGTAGTTTAGTAGTTGGTTGGCAGACATATATTTTCAGGCTTGTGTGCTTGGTCGCAATTACCCTCTTATAAACCGTTTTATATATATCGTTCTTATATATCGTTTTTCACCGAACAAAAAAATATATAAACAAGTGTAAAACTGGGATGTTTCCTTAAAATATTAAAATAAACAATTTGTGTTAGAGAAGTGACTAAAAAAACGTGTTCTTTTGTTGAGTTTATTTAGAATATAAACATAGATTTTAATTTATATTAAATTTTATTTTAACTGAAATTTTATGCAAAAAAAACTTCATTAACATTTTAAATTTAGAGAGATATTTATTTTAAATGCTGGTACTCAATAAAAGAAAGAGAGAACTGAATAGTTGGTCATAATATTTTTAAATATATTATCAATTGGAATCCCAGTTAATGCATACAAAAACACATATTTCACAAACTTGAGTGTTAAACTTTCACAATTTTTTAGATTAACAATTAATTATATTCAAGTGCGAAATCTTTTTCGAAGCTTGACAAGTGTTTTTCGTTTTGAACAAAACTTCCACTTCAGAAGTACTTTTTTTGATTTAAATAAATGAGTTTCTTTCCTTAAGTAATTTTTATTTTTTGGCTAGTTCTAATTAGTGTCTAGGACCTTTTGTACAAATGTGTCAAAAAAAATCTTAGGAAAGAACTTGCTGGTTCTCAGTGGATGAGGATAAGAAGTAGAATTTTTGTTATTTAATATTTTAAAGTTCTGCATTACATTAATGCAACATTAAAATGTATTAGAAGCAATCTCTATGTATGATCGTCGAAATTTTAACACTTTCACAGTAAAAGCTAGCAAAAGTTGTATATAACAATTAATTCATAAAACGGCATATTTTTTCCTCATAACAACTGTATGCAAATACACGAAACAAAATTTGGCAAATTTGACGGGACCGTCATTGTTAGAACTATAAAAGCATCCCGAATTAGGTGGCTGGGATAATTAGGACGCTAGTTATTGAAGCTTCTGGGGTCGGGTTCGAATCCCGGTCAGGCATGGATGTTTGTGACCGTCAATAAATGTTGTTATTTGTCTATGAGTTATTCCTTTCTTTGTGACTGTTAATATTCTCTCTGTGTCTGCCCCGCTTGACGAAGGCTTATAAGCGGTTCTCCGAACAAGCACACAAGCTAGAATATATATGTACTTTACCATAGGTGGCTGGGCCATCTGTACAGATGTACCGATGATTTCCCCACCAAAAAGTGACTTTTTCCAAAATTGAAAGCACTAGACGTAGAGGACGACCACCCACTCGATGGTTAGACGATGCTAAAAGGGACCTCAATCTGATAGGAGTCAACAGATCGAGCTCCATTGCTGCTAATAGGGCCAACACATGTCACTCCAAAAATCACAAATTTCGACTTCCATTCGTGATTTTCTTCGATTTCGTGAATATTATTGGGGTGTCAGAAGTGGAATGTTGAAGAATACTCCAGGTTTAATAAAATATCAACTTTTATTCTAACAACCACAAATTAACTAAAAATAAATTTAAATATAATGTGTTAACAATTGTATTAACGTTAAAAACTCAATTCAAAATTACATGGCATTTCGCAAAGGGGAAAGGTCGTGACAGGTGTGCCATGTGAAAATTAAGATGTGGAAGAATAGAGATTGGATTGGATTGGTTGACATATATTTTCAGGCTTGTGTGCTTGGTCGCAAGGACCCGCTTATAAACCATCGTCAAGTAGGACAACACAAGACACACACAAACACATATGACAGATGTTGCTATCTGTCGCCACCTCCGCAATTTAGACATGTCCCTGAAGGGTATTGAAATTTTCTCCAGGGACCTGTACCCATGGGAAACTGCGCAATGACCGCCCTCAGGACTTTCGGACCCAACAGATTTTACGAGCACGTACTCCGCATATACTCGACAAACACAAACATCCATGCCTGAACGGGATTCGAACCCGGACCCAGCAGCTCCAGAGGCCAATGCCTTAACCATTACGCCGCTGGATCGGCGTAGTTTAGTAATTTTAAACAATTTTCTTAGTTCACTTTTAAGGTTTGATCGCACTTTCAGAGGGAGCGCCGATCAGAACAGAGTTTGCAAATTGTGATAGGTTCGCTGGTGTGTTAACTTTTTGATTAACCAATTAGTTTTAGTAAAATATGTCTGTGTCTGCGGAACATCGCCTTTAGAGAAGACATCAACCACTCAAAAAATGACGTGTTTGAAGTAGTATAATCTAACCAATCACAAAATCTAAAATCGATGCCAAGATATAATTCGACAATTTTTTTTTAAATTTGAGTGATTTGAGTGATAGGGGACTACTCTCACTACGTCACATGTAAAATGGTAATATGTGCTAATCCTTGTTTGTGGAGGTATTTGTATGCGGGTAAGAGAAATTATTTTGTAAAAGGAACATGTATTCATCAAATATTTGGATAAAATTAGATCACCTGTAGATTTATTACAACCAAAACGTTTCTTGACTTTAAAACCAAATATATGCAATGTTTTTTCCCATATATTATATCTTCAGGGGCTGGGAGCCTAGTAGGTTAGGCATTCGTCTAGTATGCGAAAGGTCACAAATTTGGTTCTGGGCATCGCCAAAATAACTGCAGACCTATAAACGGCCCGTGCAGCCAAAAATGTCCGACGAATAATTCCCCGTGTAGAGGGAGTGCACGTCAAATAACCTTCAAAGTCCTAACGCTGCGTGCCCTTAACGGTTGCGTTAAGTGCCTACTCGGGTGTCGGTTCGTCACTTGACTGTGATTTTGAATACGATGCCCGGCGCCAATAGCCCTCGTGTAGCTCTAGCGCAAACTAAAGTAAATTATATCTTCGAAATAACTGTTCTCGTAAATGAACAAAAGCCAGTGTCCAAAATCACAGTTATTCCACTTGTTGTGCAAAAAATAAAAAAACTAGTCATGAGACGCAGTTGTCATCTTATTGCAATATCTAGGTACAAAAAGTTGTTTTCGTGTGTAAGAGAAAATGTTAATCTAAATGAAGAAAGGAAGAACTATGACAAGAACATATTTTTTTCATTCAAATGGTATTTTTAGTGCAAAAAAAGTTAGTTAATACAGGTCCTACCGTACTGATTAAAATATAAGAAAAAATGGTCTGTTTATATATTTTTTACCCCAAAAAAGTGATTTTAAAATAAGTTTTTTATTCGATGTTGGATTTGTTGCTCTTTTATTTTTTTTGAGAAAACGAATCTTTTATATTTCTTTAGTCGTCATAATTATCTATTTTGAACAAATATAAGACATTTTGACAATATTCCATACTTCTACTATAAAAACTTGCATGAGAATTTAAAAATATTTTTTATATTTTCTAACATAAATTTTTGAGCACACCTAATCAAGATTTTTTTTAAACTTCTTAAAACCCGAGCAAAATCCTAGAAGTATATTCTTAATCTAAAAATACTTTTCATGCAAATATATGCTAAAAGTATGTTTTGCAAGGAATTAAAAAAAAATATTTTTAGTTGTTACTGAGAGACACGCCTTAAGCTCTAAAAATATACAAATGTTGTGCTATATATGCAAAAAAAAAAAAGAAGAAGATGCCGTATCACTTATTTGTAGTTAACAGTTTATTTTAACATTGTTTTTAGCGCAAAATGCTTTTAAAATTAACTACTAAAAGAACTTTTTGAAAAGTTCGAAAAAAAGTTTAAATTAATTTTTTAAGAACTCTAATAACATATTGACCCTCGTTCAAATTCATTTATTTATAGAAATAAATGACTGATGCATGTAATCAAAGGCTGAAAACTGATATTTCGATTTTTTCTATCGTACCAGGTCAATTTCGGAACTAATTAAGGTAATTGTTTGTAGGGAGGTTTTAAAACAATTCCCCAAATAGGGACGTCAGGTAGCAAGAGGTTATAGCAATGATATGTCTAAAAGAACGCATAACATAATTGACGTTTTACAATGTATACACATACAGCGTTAAGTATGCATAGTAACGATACAAAAAATCGCACATTTATTTTTTTAAAACGCAAACTTAATTGAAGCTAAATATTTGTTAGGCCCTTATCCATTACTTTTAACATATTTTCTTCTATTGACTGTACCAAACTGGCAATTAAGCACGTTTCAGCTACATTCCAACCGAAATTTATACGTATATTTCTTTTAACAGCTTTACAGGCTTTAATGCTCCCAGTTTACTCATTGTAAGTGAAAATAAGATAGGTGTACCGATGGGTTCTAAATATGCTATCTAAATATGGTTCGCTATGTGAAGCAGCTGATCGTCTCACCAATAGGCCCAAACCAAGGAAAAAAACTAACACGTTTGACGAACAATTTATTAATTACAGTGGTGACCAAAATTGTGGACACTTTTTGAAAGTTTCATGTGTTTCAACTGTTACCTGTGTTCTTGTATCTATTAAACTTCGCTTAAATAAAAACATTAAAATATTAAATTGAAGGTAATTTAATGTAGAATTTCATTAAAAAACAGAATTAAAATATCTGTATGACAAATAAAGTTATGCTCATTTTAGTTGAACAAACAAGCACAATCAATGGGTTTTCTTATGGTGAAATTGCAATACAAGTTGGTGGTTCAATGACTTGTATAACTAAGACATATCTTAATATTAGTTGCATAACTTATTCGTAATACAGATATTGTATTACTGTATTTATTTTTTAATTCTACATGAAATTACTTTGATGATGATGATGTTGTGTCCATGGATATAGGTTATATGGGACCATAGGTCTCATAGATGGCTTCAGCGATCTGCACACAGTGGTCCTCATAAAGATTAAATTACTTTTAATTTGAAAAACAATTGTTTAATTTGATATACAATTAATATATTGTGTAATCACACAAAGTTGAAAAATATGAAACTTTCAATAAGTGTCCACACTTTTGGCCAAAACTGTACATAGTTCTTCTGCAGCCCAGTTAAGGGGATAAGATACCCAAAAAATTTTCAAATTATCACTTTTTGAGTTTTTTCTTCTTATTAGTCACATTATCTTTCTGAACATTTACTGAAAGTTTCATAACGATACCTTTTACAGAAAAAGCAATTAAATATTTTCTGGAGAAATAAGTTTGAATACATAATTCTTCTGCTTGCAACCTTTTTTTCTCTGTTTCGCGTTTTTTTTAATTCTTGTGTTTAATAAATCGCTAAGGATTGTTTGCTAATTAAGTTAGAATTTCGAATTTTTCAAACTGTGTTCTTGTGTATAAGGTGCATAAAATTGTGCATAGAATAAGGCCTACAATGTATATATTTTTTGAAAATGTTGAATTCAATAATTTGCATTTTTTTGTGATTTTCAGTATAAATGTATGTTACTTTTTAACTGTAGCTCACATTTTAAAATCTATGCATAATTCTTGAATAAAAAGTACTACAAACAAACTATAAACTTTTTGTGGATTCTCAAAATTGAAAGAAGAGTAGCATTTTAAAAAGTTCAAAATTTTGATTTTTTTTTAATGAATGAAATACTACTTGTAAATACTTGTTTTTATTGCTAGAAAATTGATTATTTAGAGTGAACTTTATATATAAAACCACTATAATTTACAAATTTGTTATTATTTCTAGAAATGTTTTGGGTACCATTCCCTTAACCATTTCAAACATCGAAACATTCCTCCAAGACTTTATCGAAAACATTTGCAATTGCCAGTGAATGGTTTTAGTGCGCCCAAGGGATATGCTAAACTAATATTTTTTTTTTACCAAATGGGGCTGCAACATTGGTAGTCAAGCCTTTGCAGACTCGGCATATTCCCCAGAACTGAGAGCCATTTTTTCGTGGCACCAACTAGGCGACTCTCGCTACCAATTTTTGACGCCCAGATTCAATGAATCTGAGTTCTCTGTAGATGTAAAGTATGCCGATATTTAATTTTGCCGAGAGAGCCCAAGCCAAATGGGTCCTCCAGGGATCTTTTACAGGCCACATAATCATATGACATGCGTGCCCAAGATTTTCCCATCCAGAAAATCTGACGACTCAGCCGGGGCTCGAACCCGCGATCTTGGGCTTACGAGGAGGACACGTTTAACCTCTCTGCCACTAAGCCGCTCAAATTTATACTGATGAGAGAGGTTTCAGAATACCAATGAATCCAGTTCAGTATGTTGAATTACAGTTCAATAATTAAAAATATACCAGTTCGTATAATATCCACCAGGCAACATCAGTTAACATTATTGTAACATGTAATGTTGTTATGAAGCTCTAACTTTAAACCTCTATATCACAAAGAAGCTATTTATGGATTTGTTTCACTAGCATTCTGAGCTCTCCATATGCTACAAGTACTTGCTTTGCCTTTATCATTATGTTTATTTGTTTCAATTGCTTCAGCTGCAACCTAGCATCGATATATATGGTCTGTTGCTTTCATATTCACATTCTTTAACTTCTTTTCAATGTCTGGTACATTAAGAAAAACCTTTCTCTTTGACTATATTGTAAATTGGATTTTGAAGTTGAAAGTCACGAGTACGATACTACATTAGAGTTTCTCTAAAAGTTTCTTCTTAACTTAAGGAGCTGGTACTGTGAGTTTTTAGAGATGCAACAAAAATTGAACCAATTTTTAAAGAAAATTTGGTTACATCGCATCAAAAAATTCACTGCGAAGTTAAACTAATGTAATTTTTGAAGTTAAATTGCACTACTCGTGGGATTTATCATAAACTGTAAAGCAATAAAAATTATTTTTAGGGGAAAACAGAAGTTAAATTCGTATGTGCAAATCGTCGTCCTCTTATAGTGAAGATTCCCAGTTCTAAATACACCTGTGTTCACCAGAACGAGGCGTTAGCGTACGATGCCACTCGAATTTCCACTAGGTGCCGCCCCCAGGTCTTGACCTAGTTCTTGATTACGAAGCGTAATATGCCATGTGAAGCACATTTCAAATGGTTAGAAATGGACCTGCAAAAGAAATGTATGTAGGTTGGTACGTGTATTTTCTGGTTTGTAGGCTTGATTAGAGACCCGGTCATATACATGGACCGCTCTATTCTCTTTCCTAACTCTATAGACCCGGTTATAAAGGTTATATGCAGAAAGATGTTAACTCAACTTTAATCTCTCTTCACTTTTTATTCGCCAAGCAACTAAACTTAGCTCTAACCTTAAACATTTAACCCTTGTTGCCACTAAAGACCCGAGGCGTCCCCGAAACATTCTTCAATAATTTATCACGAGGGTCGAAACTTTGGGTTTTTACGACCGCCCGAAGGCTGTTTTACGTCCCTCTTGCTCGTTTAATTCACTTTAACGACCGCGTGTTTTCGGGCCTTGATTTCTTTGTTTTTTGGGGATCATCTTGGTGGAAAAAGGGATTCTGCGTCGTGTTGTAGCATTGGAAATGGGTCGTTGTTTTGCTGAAGGGCAGGGTTTATTGGGACCTTTGTTTTTAGAGGATCTTTTAGGTAGAAAAAGGGATTATGTGTTGTGTTATAGCATTGGAAATAGATCGTTGTTTCACTGAGTGTGAGGTGATGAAAGTGTTATATATTTGGGTGAATGGCTTACTTATATTATTGGGCGCTTTTTTAAAATAATTTTTAGATTATTTGTCCCAAAGGGCGTAACCTTTGGGTTCAATACAGTTCGATGTTGATACGCTTTCCAAAGCATTTGAAGGAACTTTTTTGGGATGTAATGATCGAGAATTCGAACGGCATGACATTTACATGTACATAAAACCAAATAATTAAACATAGGTAAAGGTGTAAAACCACCACAGAATAAAACTTCACAGAGAAAAATATATAATATTTAACCTAAACTCACTTAGATATATAGTTAAATCACCACATGCAAATTATTTTTAAACTACATGCCAATGCATGTTTTAAGTTTTAGGGGGGGGGGGGTGGATGAAAATTAATTATTTGGGATTTCTATTGGTAAATCAATGATCCATGAGAACATAGCACCGATTGAAGGAAGATGATATATGACAGCTGAAAATAACTACGTCACCTAAAACAGGATGAATTAAAAAAAAAAAGCATTCACTTAACAAAAATCTGGTAAATCCACTTAAAAATTAATCTATATGTTTAAGGCGTGATGACCGGTGCTGTAGATGAATAAAGGTTGGAATTATCAGAAGGTTTTTTTAAGACATTTAATATGACCAACCACAGCACAAACTACATATTAATAAGAATAAAAGAATATCGTTGTTCAGGTCTTCACAGGTCCTTTTGGTTTGAGAGTAGGAGCAAATGTCTTATTTTGTTCGAATCTCACTGGAAGTGAATTTGTCCAGCCTTTATGATGCAAGGATTGGTTAAAAGAATATATAAGAAGTTCTACTATTTAGTGATAATTTTTTTAATATTTATTTGAATATTTATTTACAAGCAATATATACAAAAAAAAAGGCAAAACACACATTGATGGCCAAGGGGAGACAAAACCCACACAGACCATAGCAAAAGAATGGTAATACAGTTAAAAATTATGTATAAATACTAAAGTAAATAGGAAAAGATATAAACAAAATACATCCGGCAAACATAGGCTAAGAGTATTACTATCGCTTCATAAATAAATTAAATTAAAAGGTATGAATGTCCTTGATTTCACAAATGACATTTGGAGATTTCACGTTTGAAAGAAGAGACAGACACAATATTTTGAATATGTAGTGGTAACCTGTTATAATAATGTGGAGCTAGATAAAAAAACGGGTTTACGAAAATTTTATTTGCTAAAATGAAAAATACCATATATTTCATTAGGCCTTCTTTGGGAAACATGTTCTTTATGATGTTATGTTAGTATGTTATGGTACATATATATTCCAGCTTGTGTGCTTGTTCAGAGAACCGCTTTTGATTACAAGTAATTCATACTTACTTCGATTGACATACTAATTTGATTGACAGAACTCTAGTTTTACTTCTTAATTTTGAATGATTCGAGCGCAAAGATAAGTATACCGTGAGCAAACGATTTACTTCCCAAAATGGGGGTGCCGAAACAAAGAAAGTTAAAATTAATTAAATAAGATTCACCACATTTTTATCACTTAAAGATTTGTGGAAATAATAATAAATGAATAATGTACATAGAAATAATTAAAAATAAACCTTATCAACATATCCCATAAATAAATAAAGTAGGTCCTTAAACAAATGAAATCGGGAAATTCACTAGTAATTAGTTTTCCACTATATTAATTAGATTTTGGCGAAGTTCTCCTCTTCACAGTCTAACAAATGACAGTGTTTTGACTAAAATATTTTTACTTGAGACTTGACTACAGTAAAGAGTTTCTTATGCTAAAAGTTAATC
Organism: Hylyphantes graminicola; assembly: GCA_023701765.1. Lineage (NCBI taxonomy): Eukaryota > Metazoa > Arthropoda > Arachnida > Araneae > Linyphiidae > Hylyphantes > Hylyphantes graminicola. The sequence continues at coordinate 48,732,965 of CM043112.1, read as the reverse complement.
GCAAGAAAAAAGCTAGACAAGTGAAAAGTCTGCTGTCCAGTAGAGTTAATTGACTTTCTTAATTAATTTCTTCCTGAATCGAAAAGCTTAGTGAAAGAACGTGCTAAGTGATAAAAAGGTGAAACCAGGTAAAAGTTTCTAGTTTGCACTCAGATTTGTTGAGAACAATAATTGCAAAAATGTACTTGTTTGTATGTGTTTAAATTATAGAATATTTTTTCTATTTCGCCTATACGAGATTTCCATGTTTGCCCTTGGCGTTCGTTTGCTTTTTTGTGATAATAAAAGTCATCATCATCATCATCATTACTATTATCATCACTATTATCATTACTATTATCATTACTATTATCATTGTTATTACTATTATCATTGTTATTACTATTGTTATTTATTATTATCATTATCATTATCATTTTCATTATCATTATTATTATTATTATTATTATTATTATTATTATTATTATTATTATTATTATTATTATTGTTATTATCATTATCATTATTATTATTATTAGTATTATTATTATATATATATATACTAAACTTAAAGTTAATAAAAAAGGGGACACTCCATCGTTGAAGAAGTTAGTAATATGCTCATTGATACCAAAATCTTAATTTGTTTTCTAAAATGTCACTTATCACGTTCTTCCACTAAGCTCTTCCAATTGAAGAGCTTGGTGAAAGAACGTGCTGAGTGACATTTTTGAAAAATTGAAATTTATGCTTCATTGAACATATTACTAACTTCTTTAACGACAGTAAGTTTCCCCTTTTTTTTAAACTTTAAATTTTGTATATTTTTACGGTTTTATATGTACCGTTTTCAACAGATCTGAGTGCAGACAAAAAACTTAAAGATTATTTCCTCATTTTCACCTTTTTGTCACTTAGAACGTTCGTTAACTAAGCTCTTCCAATTGTTTAGCAACTCTATTGTTGAAGTAAAAGGAAGACAGGTTTCTTTTCTAGATTAAAGTCCAGGCTGAATTAAACGAATCTTGGAATATTTTACATCAAAGAAAATTAAATTTTTATTGCATTGGCATTTGTTGTATGCCAATATAAATTTTTTAATTTTAGCTACATTACAGCAGGTTAATTTTATATTTGTTGGTTTTAGCTTGAATAAATGTTGTATTAGAGCGACACCAAGGCTGTTGGTTGCAAGCCTCGTAAATGTGAAACATGACCAAGTGACAAGACCCAATGCAATTTTGCAGCCGCTAGTTTGCGACGTGTTTTTTTTTTCTAAAACGGATATATTCCTTGCGAAGGGCTGGAATAGCTCGGTCGGCATTTTTGGTGGGTAAATCATCGGTACTTCTGTACAGATGGCCCAGCCACCTATGGTATGGTTCATATATATTCCAGTTTGTGAGCTTGTTCAGAGAACAGCTTATAAACCTTCGTCAAGCGGGACAGATACAGAAAGAATATTAACAGTCACAAAGAAAGGAATAACCCATATACAAATAACAGCATTTATTGACGGTCACAAACATCCATGCCTGACCGGGATTCGAACCCAACACCAGCAGCTCCAAAGGCTAGCATCCTAACGATCCAAGCCACCTAATTCGGAATGCTTTTATAGTTCTCACAATGTCGATCCCGTCAATTTTGCCAAATTTTGCTTTGTTGGGAACAATTAGTTCTTATAATTGCTAATAGATGTCAGTCAATGATAATGTCCAAGGCTCGGTAATAGCTCATATAGAATATTATTAAAAGTAAATAAATTAAAACTAATCTAAAATTCCAGTTGTTTACTTTAATATTTATTTTAAATCATTTAAAATATTTTATGAATAATTATTGGTATATATTTTGTATTCAAATAATATATCAACTGAATATAAATTTTTATATCTGGCTACAACTTGTTTTGTAAACCATAAATACAACAGCCAAAATGTTGTCGTGGCTGCTTTCTTTTAATAAATCCAGTCGACTGACTTTTAAGTTTATTTGAACTTTATTTATTTTTTCTCTGAAACATGTCTGACTTCTAAACTTCTAAGCTTTTAAAATTCAGTGTCCATCAGTACGTAAAGTTATCTTCAAAGAATGACACTGTGAAGGAATGTAGGCTCTAGAGTCAAATAGGTCGTACTGGAACTGAGCGGGTACCATAGCACGAGAACAGTTTCATGTATTTGCATTCAGTTATTATGAGGAAAAATATGCCTTTTTATAAATTAATTGTTATATATCTACAACTTTTGCTTATTTTTTACTGTAAAAGCGTTAAAATTTACATATCGATTGCTTCTAATACATTTTAATGTTGCATTAATGTAATGCAGAACTTTAAAATCTTAAATAACAAAAAATCTACTTCTTATCCTCAACCACTTAGAACCAGCAAGTTCTTTCCTAAGAATTTTTTTGACACATTTGTACAAAAGGTCCTAGACACTAATTAGAACTAGCCAAAAAGAAAAATTACTTAAGGAAAGAAACTCATTTATTTAAATCACAAAAAGTACTTCAGAAGTGGGAGTTTTGTTCAAAACGAAAAACACTTGTCAAGCTCCGAAAAAGATTTCGCACTTGAATATAATTAATTGTTAATCTAAAATTTTTTGAAAGTTTAACACTCAAGTTTCTGAAATATGTGTTTTTGTATGCATTAACTTAGATTTCAATGAATAAATATTTAAAAATATTCTGACCAACTAATCAGGCCTCACTCTAGCTCAGCACTAGTATTTAAAAGAAAATGTTCTTCTAAAATTTTAATGTAACTGTGAAAAATATTTTTAAATACATTTCAAGTTAATGTATTTAAAAGAAAATGTTCTTCTAAAATTTTAATGTAACTGTGAAAAATATTTTTAAATACATTTCAAGTTAATGTAAAATTAGATATAATTTTGAATCCATGATTATGGAAAATATTTATTAAACTTAAATAAAATACATGTTTTTAGGATCTTCTCAAACGCAACTCCTTCATTTTAAGTGAGCATGTGAAAAGCTTATAAGCGGTTCTATGAACAAGCACACAAGCTGGAATATATATGTATCATACCATACCATACCAAGTGAGCATGTATGTTTTTCACTTAATTATATATTTATTTTTATATTTTAAAATCAATTTTCAACTATACACAGAAAACTGACACAATTTAATTTAATTTGTTCAACAAGTTTCTTGCCTATCATTTAAATTTCCGTAAATCTAGATTTAAATTTAAAGAAGCAGTTATGTATTTATTGTACACATTGAAAAGTTTTACAATTATTTTCAGGACATAAGAAAAGAGGCAAAACGTGAAGTAATTTTAGCATTGTATGTTTTGGTAAGCTTTGGAATAATGGATTTTTTTTTATTTTTGAAATAAATTTTTACACGAGTGAAAAATTTAGTATATTATCCCTCTGTTTCTTGCTTCTATGGTATTTCTTTACTGGAGTGTTCAGTAGTTACGCGCCTATAAGGCTAAAACTAGCCTAAATCCTCCCTCCCCCTAAAACGTCAAAAGCTAGAATGTTCAAATCTTAAAACCGCCAATTAAAACGCTCATAACATTAATTAACTTTTGAAAGTTTCAAGCTAAATGCAGACAAAAATTAAGCTTATTGTTCATACAAATATTTTTATATAATTTTCAGTGATAAAAAAGTTGGCACTTTTATAACCGGTTTCTTAAAAATTATCCAATCGTTAAGAGGTTAACCTTTTAGCTATGTGAAAAATCTATAAGCATTTAGCAACCCCAAACAACAAAATCTTATCTTGTTTTGAAACATTAATCAACAATCTGTAATGAGTCGTAAGATCATTACGTAATTTACCGTAACAGTTTCAAAGACAATTTATCAAGGAAAAAAATCAACAATGTCTTTAAAATACACAAAATTAACTATGCATTAAATTACCATAACCCGTGAGCAGAAGAGTCTTTATATGACTTGGAAAATAAATTAGTTTTGTTAAGAATACTCTTAATGAATTTAAATGCAAATGGTGTTTCTTAATATGTTTTTAGGATGTTTAATAGTTTGTTTCCTTGGGCAATACTGAAGGACTTTTCATTATGATAGTTTTGTTGTTGAAACTGTTTTAACAAATTATTAGTCATTTTTAAATAAATATGATGACAATGACAGATGAGAATGATTGCGCCCTCTAGAAGGGAAGGGCGTAGGCTATATAGCCCATTACCCCGCTCGCCAGAAGAGACAGTCACAAGAGACACACGAAGAAGGACGCCACAAACATATAGACAAATAACAACATTTATTGACAAACACAAACATCAATGCCTTAACCGGGATTCGAACCCGAGCCCAGCAGCTCCAACGGCTAGTACACTAACCATAGCGCCAGTGGACCGGCAAATAAATACGTTAAAAATCGTTTAGTTTTAAAGCAGTATTTATATTTATGCTTATTGAATAAAATAGCGGCCGTCTGTTAGCTAAGAAGATAGTTATTCGAAAGGGGAGGGGGGGGGGAGGGAGAGCAAAAGGAACACATCACTCATTTATTTATAAGTTCGGTTACATCATCAAATAAAACACCCAATGGGATTAAACATGGAATAGCTGATGTAATAATTGGGTGCGATTACATTATGAAGATTATGCAATATATTACATCATACAGAGGCTGGCACAACTTGCATATGATGTTTCAACAATGCAAAAATAAATACCGATGTTTTTAACTTTTTCTTTTCGATTGATTTGAAAAGGAAATATTATATAATAAAAACAGTCATGCAAACGATTAATATATAAGATATGGAATGAAAATAAGAGATATGGAATTAGAATATATATTTCGAATGTATATTATATTGAATCGGAATGTTATTATATAATATATAGAAATAAAATAAATTTGAAATATACGATACAAAACTGAAATATAATTTTTTTTATAAGGTAAGGAATTGAAATATAACTGAAATATAAGACATAGAACTGAAATAAATTCACATATAAACTGTGAAATTATAATATAATTGAAATATGAGATATAGAACTGGAATATATACTTAATATAAAACATGGAATTCGAGTGTAACTCCAATATAAGGTAAGGAATTGGAATATAATTCGAATATATAAGATATCGAATTGTTTTTAAAATGCCCAGAGTAGTAAGAAACTGCAATGTTTAACAATTTATTTCTATAAGCTTAAACTTCAATCTAATTTAAAATGGATTTTTCGATTCATTAAGTTTTTATTCATTAAGAATTTATTTCTTCTGAAATAATTATTAATAAAATAACTCCCGCTAAATCATGTATTTCTGATGCTTACTTATCCATTTAGCCCTTTGCGACCGAGCTATCACGATCGTGCGGGTATAAAAGAGAATGCTGAAGCTCTTCAAAAGTATCGATATCGAAGCAACTGACGTGTACCATTCGTTATTTCTATAAAAAATGACTTTGTTTTTAAGTAGTTGCTGGCATTGATGCTGTTTAACGCATTTTTTCTCGACAAAACTCCAAATTTAGTCTCATAATTTTAAGTCAGCGCCATTTGACCGCCGGTCTTAGAGGGTTAGAATAGTCAGTCGTATAATTGTATTAAATATCAATTTTAAGCCATACTCAATATCTACGCAATTATAATAAACAAGTTCAAGTTCGAAAGGTTAAGTTAATGTATAATAATTTCAAATTCATAATTCCACATGAATTCCTATAATTCATTTAAATCATTAAGATTATGACTGCAATGCATTCCAAATGTCTTCTGTTTAACATTCATCCACTATCAGTTAATAATAATTGTAAGTTTTCTTAGTAAAGAAAGGGCATATATTTCATTGTTTAATGTAGGACCTGAGCCATTTTTATTAAATTACAGAACTTTCACTTGGGGTAATGAGTAGAGAGTTGAGCACGGAATTTCAGCCATTTTGAGTTTGAATAGTTAAACTTCTGCATCAATAATAGTTATGTATATAGAATATAACGCTTTTTGAACTTCAGTGGATTTGAGTCCTTGGCTTATCAAAGTTCAACAACCATGATCCAACCATAATACTTACGTTAAATTGGTAACTCTGCAATAATTATATATGTTAATGAATGCAGGTGTGTTGGTTAGATCGAATTATAAAACATGTTTAGGTTTTCAGTTGTTGCAGATCCAAAAGTTTTTTTTAAACTGAAAATGCTAACTATAATGAACCAAACAGTACATTTTATAATTTGTTGCTAATTGTTAGTGAAACTTACACAGAGCATTAGCAATCTCTATGTTGGTAGGGTAGGGTAGATACATATATACTCCGGCTTGTGTGCTTGATCAGAGACCCGCTTATAAACCTTCCGTCAGGTAAGACAGACACAGAAAGAATTTTTACTGTCACATAAAAAGGAAAGTACATCCAGCGTGAAGACGGGAATCGAACCCGCACCCCTTACAGCTGCTAGAGTAAGGGTCTGCGATCTAAACCACTCGGCCATCTGGGCCCCGACTCTCTGTTTCCAACACCAATAATGAGCTCCATAACAAAATAAAACCTCAATTACTTGTTCATCCCCAAAAGGCTAATAGCAGCACTATTTGCTCTCGTTCAATCTGTCCCCTGCCTCTCACTAAAAGAAAATAGTCCCGTAAATTAGTGATTGTGTCTTGTTTGCAGTGATTATTTTCGATTTATTTGTTGAATTTTAGTACTCTGGAAAAACATAGGTGTTACTTTGTTAAACTGTAAAAAAAAAACCCATTTTACAGAAATTTCTAGGCGTGTTTGCTTTAATTTATGGTTATAAACTCATTTGCAGTTAAATACGGTTTCTCCAAAACTTGTTCTCAACTACGTCATTTCGAATTGTGGTAACCTTCAACATGATTACTTCTTTATATTCCCCAAAATTAGTGATTGTGTCATGGTGTTTGGCGGACTTCGCTGAATTTCATTTACTGTATTTAAGTAAATATTGAACAGAAATAAAGAAATATTTTGGATTTATAAGAGTTTCCCAACACTTTAACTCAATTTTATTTTAAAAAATGCAAAACTTCTTCATTGAATTGAAAATATTGTAAAATTGATTGCTGCTTCAAATCACTTTATTTAATTAGTAATTTTACTCTAATTTGATATAAGTTTGAACAAAAATAAATTTTATCCCTTCTTAATATTTAATTAAAAAATAGGAATTAAAGATTGTATGGATATACCCATTCTAACATTATTCAACGACTATCATTACGCAATTTACCGTAACAGATTCATAGACGATTAATCAAAGAAAAACCCAACAATCCCTTTAAAACCTCCACAATTAACTATACATTAAATCACTATGACCCGCAAACAAAAAGGTTCTAATGTGAATTTTTTTTGGTTTGTTGACTGGTGTATTTCCTTAATGAATTTCTCTGCTAATGATGTTTCATATTGTGATTTCTGTTATTTCTGATATGTGGTCGGTTCTTTGATGTTATCAAAGTAGTTTTAAAATTTTAATATGCGTAATACATAAATTCATTGTATTTTTTTTAAATTATATTTTTAATAAAATTTTATATGGTTTCAATTTCAAGTTCCAGAATGTAATGTGGAATGGGTTTATTTTAAAATTATAAGATTATAAATGATTCAATGATTTTTATGTTGAAAAAGAGAAACATATTTTTAAAAAATAGTTATAAAATAGTAAATTTAATGACCCGTATGTACTTTATTTTACAAACTAAAGTATTAAATCATTAGTGCACGAACAATAAAATCTTCGTAGTGTTATGGAGATTTTATTGTTGTATTCTTAAAAGTTTCTTCGTAGAATTTATTTAAAACTTAAGCTCAACTGTTTGAATGTACGTAATAGATTTTCTTCATAGACCATATTAAGCCAACTCAAATATCGACTAAATGTAAATTAAACCTAAAACAATTTAATTTTTTTTACAAATTAACACTGATTTCCAATATGAATTGTACACTTAAGATAATAACTGATATATCCATTTGAATTACAAAGCTTATAAGCTCAAAGCATTCCTTATGTTTACCAATTGTCCACTGTCCATAACCTAATTATAATGGATATACATATTCACTTTGATCTCCAAATGCAATATGCGATGATAAATATGCACTAAATTTCAGTCTTATTAAGTTTGGATGGTTTGTTTACGTATTTCTATCTACATCAATAGCAGTTATGAATATTAATTATGAAATTTGCTAGTGTTTACACTCTTAAAACAAAAGAGTGAAATCCACTCCAGTTGGAGAAGTGCATTTTCAACACTGGAAAGGAGTGAATATTAACTCAGACTGATTTAAAATCACCCGTTTGGAGTGATCCTGTTGGAGATTTAACACACAAAGGATCCACTCCTTTCGGGGAAGTGCATTTTCAAGACTGGATGAGTGAAAATTACTCAGATTGAGTTAAATTCACTCGTTTGTTTTAAGAGTGTAGTGGCTAGGGTCACATGGGGGAATTATGGATCACTCTCTTTCCGGGGTAAATAATGATCACTAAGTTTTAAGGATTAAAAATGGTTTTTAGAAAAAAAATAAATTATGCCAAGTCATCCTTATACATTCTAATTTCTTATATCAAGTTCAAAAACAATGTAACTCTGCAGCAAATAATAGAAAAAAAATACTTTTTACACTACTATAAAAACAACTTCAAAAAAGATTGTCTTTGAAAAACATGATTTTTTTAAAGATCCATACTGGAGAAACATATTTGAAGTAACTATATTGTTGGTGCTATTTTTCAATAGGAAAAGGTCTAAGCTTTTCATTCCGATATAAATTTTTTCATAATAATTTTTTTTAATGATTTTAAAGGTATATCGATTTATCCCCCAGTTTACTGGGGTAATTCTGGATCACTGGGGTAATTCTGGATCAGTGATATTTTTTAATTTTTCATGTGTTTTTAGCTAAGTGGTATACGTCATTTTGAAGCAAAAAATCAGATAAGGCTGCATTCCAAATTTCATTAAAAAATTCGAATTAAAAGTTTATTTAAAATTTAAATAACAAAAAATTTAATCTACATTGAAATAACATGCAAATTCCACTTTTATTCAATATTTTGATTTTTTTTCAATATTTTAATTTTTTTTCATTTCGTTAAACTTACGAGAAACTTTCGAGATACTTCGAACTGTAAATTAATTTAACAAACGATAAATAACCGAATTTTCGAAAGAATGTAAATGGGAAATTGCGGCATAATTTATTAAAAAAGATCATTATTCTTCGAGTTTAAAAAAAATTAGCAAACGATAAAGTCTAATTTTTTTCTGAGAAAGAAGATTAATAAAAAGTTAATTTAGGCGTTTAAAAGTTTGCTTTGAATTATATTTTAACTGCAACCAAAAATTAATTTACTTTTAATATGCATTACTATATAAAAAAGGGTGATCCATAATTACCCCATGTGTGATCCATAATTGCCCAAACCCGGGGTAATTCCTGATCAGTCAATAATTAAAATAAAACTAATAATAATTAAGTTTTAGGTAAAGTGATTATTTAAATAAATTCTAAATTATTTAAGCTTACTCCATGCAAAATTAAATCTTTCTATCTTTCATACTTCAGAAAAAAATTGGATGTTGTGATTTTTTGATCCATAATTCCCCCATATGACCCTATATATTTTAAGTATAGTGAAGAATTCAGCTAGTGAATGAAATAGATCGTATACTGTTGAAAGGCCGACCCGGAGGCGCAATGTTTAGGATGCTAACCATTGCTAGTTGGAGCTTCTGCACTCTCAGAAATAACACTTTCATTTTTGACGATACATTAATACTCAAGCCTCATTTCGCTAATTTTGAGGATTATTTCGCCAAACTGTCACGTGACTTTTGAGTAAACGCGAATCCTCACTTTAACGATCTTGATTTGACGATTCTGTATCTTGATTTTGAGGAAACAGAATCTTATTATTGTACTAAAATGCTCAAAAATGACGAAATATTTCTTTAGATTAGACGAAATTCGAATCCTCATAAAAATGACGAATCAAATTTCCTCACTTTGAGGAAAGAAAAACTCGGAGCATTTGCCAGTAAACGGCATCGTCAAAATTAAGGAAAATTTCGTCGTTTTTGAGTATTTATTTCTGAGAGTGTGGGTTCGGGCTCGAATAACCCAATAAAGAAAAATCTGCTGGGACAGCAACAGGAAACTGCTGGCTTCCAGCAGCCGAACTGCTGATTCAGTGCTGGGAGAAAGTGTACTTATAAGTCAATAAAGTGTCCGCGGGAAAAATGCTGGTCCAGCAGTGCTGGCCAGCAGCGATCCATCACTTGTTCGCAGACAGCTGCGTTTTCTCCAGCACTTTTCTAGTAAGCCGCCCAACAGTTACTGCTGTTTTCCAGCGGCAATTTAGCAGCGGGCCAACAGCAAGTGCCGATTTGCCAGCACTTTTCTAGTAAGCCGTCCAGCAGTATGCTGCTGTATTGACGACAGCAATCTGGTGGTAATTCAGCAGTTATTTCCAACAGCCTTACCAGAAAACTGCAATATAACAGCAGCAATAATGCAGTGATTTAGCAGTTATTTCCAACAGCCTTACCAGAAAACTGCATTATAACAGTAGCAATAATGCTGTGATTTAGCAGTTATTTCCAACGGCCTTACTGGAAAACTGCAATATAACAGCAGCAATAATGCAGTAATTCAGCGCCTTTTTTGCTGCAGCCTGCCCAAAACAAATTACTTTTAATTTCAAATTTTATTTCCTAATTTATACTATCCTTATCATTCCTTCTTATTTATTTAATATCTCAATTACATAATGCAATTATTTTCAATAGGCAATTATTTCAAAGGTTCAATAAAATTAACACAAGATTGAATTCTATATTTTAATATACATATATATTTTTGACAATTTTCACTAACAATTTTTATTTCAAAGAAAGTACAATAAAATTAACACAAGATTCAATTCCATATTTTAAAATACACATTTATTTTTTGCCATTTTTCAAATACAATTTTCTTATCACTTCTACATTTAACCGCACGGAATCTTTTTGAGTTTGAGGAACAGCAACTGAAAGAAAAATAAATATCAACAAAAGAAAAAGTAAAGCATGTTTATTTTATTCAATTTACTTATAAAATATTTAGTATTTCTATGAGGGACAACAACAATGGTTATTGAATATTTAACTCAGGTACGCAAATAAGCAAAAAAAAATTTTTAATTGCAAAAAAAAAATCAATAAATGATAACTAAAAAGTGAGTCAAGCAAAATCTTGTGGGTACTTTTCATGCTAGAATTGTATTCTACGATAGGGATAGTTTTTGACGAATGCCCTAAGAATAACTTCAGCCCGGGAGTTTGCTACATAAAATTTTTGAAAATGGACAAAAGATCAATAATACACAGATTGAAAGGGGTCTTAAGCTATGTTGTTAATATTTATAAAATACAGATGAGCAATTTAACACACTCACTAAATTACTTCATCATATAAATACTATAAAGAATCCAAATCAGATCAATGGTGATACAATTATTAAAGTTTAAAATAATACTTTATACATAAATAATTTAATGTAATAAGTACCCGAAATATGGGTATTGACTCGATCACAACACTATGAGTCAGTATAACATCCAACAGAATATATAAATTTTTATAACACCTGTATATATTTTTGGCTAATTGACATTGGCTAATATTTTTTATCTCCAATGCTGGAAACCTTGCACCATAATATAAGGTTAATACAAAGCAATGTAACTATTTACAAGCATAAAATCTTTTTAAAAAAAAATAGCTTATTACAACAGTATTTTACTTACACAAAATAACACAAATTTCAGAAATATATAGGGTTGCCATAAAAACCCTTCTTAAAATATTAAAATCGTTAAATATTGGAATACCCCCAAAAATACCTATTTTTAAACACTAGAAATTTTTGTGCCTTCAGCAACTGCCAAAGTTGAGAAATACACTGGGTTGCCTTAATGGCCCACCTCAAAACATCAACTGTCTCACATCCAAGAAAAAAGAACCGTTTTGAAAAGCCAGAAAAGTTCATGTGTTCAGTACCTGACCAAGTTCAGAAATATACAGGATTGCCATAAAGACACATCTTAAAACATTGAAATCATCAAGTATCGGAATACCCTAAAATGTCCTATTTTGAAACGCTAGAAAATTTAGTAGCGGTCACGGTCAGTAACCCACAAAGTACAGAAATAAACTGTGTTGCCATAACAGCATGTCTCAAAACATCAATTGTAACCACAAAAAAAGCCCTGTTTTTAAATTCTTAAACAGTGTATACTTTCAGCAACCGTTCAGATCCAGAAATACATAGGGTTGCCACTTCCCAATATGTGTTTTTAAAAGTTAAAATTGCTATTAAATCTTACAGCAGAGTCTCAAACAAGATTGGCTTAGAACAGCGACTCTCAGGAAGCTAAAGTGTCATCGCTTTGTCTTGTAATCAGATGGATTAAAGTAATTATATATACAAAGTGAAATATATTTTACCAGAGCAACGAACTGCCATTTGTGAAGAGGGTCTTCATCCAAACTTTCTTTCGTCTCCCATATTGTCCTAGGTATCTTGCCTACAAAAACAATTGTACTGATATCATAAACATGTAAACTAACTTTTTTAATTTGTACCAAAAATAAGGTAAACTTTAAATATTTGCCAGGTGGGAAATAGTTTAACAATAATCGCCAGTGTAATATCAATTTTAGAAAAGCCATGATATTATGGCCGGATGGACGGTCTCGGTTTGGTGATTCGAGTTACGCTGTCAAGAAATGAAAATGTAAAAAAAAAAATCCCAATTTATATTTCATTCAACTCGATAAGTATAGAGCCCGATGTTGAATTTTTCAGCTCGTCAACAGTCGGACCGGCCATTATACCATACATGAACCAACTTTGTTTTTCTACCATCGGGAAGTTTCTTTTTCGACTACTGGGAAGCCCTAATATCAAAATTACCCATATCTGTTTTGGTTGTTAAAGTTTTTACAGAAAAAAACAACTTAAATAAAGCATGATTTATGGCAATTTTATAATGATTTCATAATTTAAAATCTAGTCACTGAAACAAATATGGTCAGGCTTCCAACTTTATGATAACCCTAACAGTGTATTTACTTGTTTCGTAGGAAAACAACAGATAGGAAAAACAATTAACAGTGTAGGAAATATACAATCAATACATTGAAAAGCAAACTTGCACAAAATGAAATTAATCCAATCTAATTCTACGATTAAAACTATACTGGTTAAGTTTCTACAATGATTACTACTTACTTTTTATTTAAAAGGTGAGGTTAATGTGCATTGTTCAAAGTTTAATTTTGATATGATAACACAAACACATAAAAACACTAGTAATAAAATATTTATAATTACCTGCCAATGTTGTTCCTATACACTAATCTGAAGATGAAAGTATAAAAAAAGAAAGTTCTAATAAAAAACCGTAATCTAAGAAAATATTTCGAGATCTTTTGCCAACCAAAACATTGTTACTTTTCTGCGCATGCTCATGCTTACAACTGCTTTCAAACTGATGTTTACCACCACTGGCTCGGCGGAATTACGACAGCAGTAATCCAGCAACAGTAGACCGGCAGTGGTACACCAACCATTTGCCAACAGATAATCAGCACACGCATGCCAGCAACGTAAAGGTGCACTTTCCAGCAGAAATATACCTGCACCAGCACTAAACCATCACTTCCAGCAGTTAATCAACTGCTGGGCCAGCAGTTCACTGTTTACTGGGAACGATACGGGATGGATGTTTGTGTTTAAATTTTGTTCGCATTTGATCACCAAACTTTTGCACACATATGTAATTTAACAGTATTTAAAAAGGAAAGCGCGTTGTACATATTACTCAAATGTTCTTTGGTATCCAATAAAGCTGAAAGAAGTAACTACCCTTTTTTAAATGTCCTTTTAATGAAAACATTTCAGATTAATCACATGTTCTTCACTTTGTCAAATTTTTCCCTCGGAAAAGTATTTAATGAAACAGGGGCATCACGTTTGAACAATTTTCCTTTTCCATTAAAAGAATTCTTTCTCATAAATTGCTACAAGGCGTCAAATCAAGAGTTTCTTAAACGAATAGAAAATAATTCGATTCATTTGTGACATTCCGAATATCGGAAAAGCTAAAAAAAAAAACCTTGACTTATATTTTCTTATTTATAGAGAAAAGGGCCTTCAAAAAAGCAGACCTACTATTTTGAAATGTAGTTTTTCGAATAAAAAAACATTTTAGAAATGTAACTTCTAAATTGTAGCAATAATGTCATTTAAGTTTTTTTTCAAAGTTCTAATTAATAATTGAAATTAGATGGTTTCAAAAGCTGTTTCAAGAGTATTCTTGTTTTGAGGGTTAAGTATCAATCCTTACACAAATACTTATTTAGTTTCTCTTTTTTATACCTTGCGAGCTTCGAAAATACTTCCCCCCATCAATTTGCTTGTTTTTCTAGGAAACGGTTGGAGCATCGCTTTTCTGAACCTAATGCGTTTGAGGCTCTGTTGTGGGGTTAACAATCCATGCAGTTTAAACCCAAGTAGGGTGGGGAAAAACATGCTCACGCCGTTTCGAAGACAACCAAGTGAGGGGATGGGGGAAGACGTTTTTTTCGAAGCTCGCATTCTGGCTAGACAAGGTATAGAATCCTTAAGACTGCTAGCTTACCCCAATTTACTATTCTATACTGTTTTCGCAGCTGTAATATTATTATAACAAAAATTTCTTATTTTACTATAAATAGCAATTTTTTTAAAAAAATGAAATATGCCTGATTGTGTACAATGTCATTTACTAAGACTCTCAGACTAAGTTTCTCATTTATAATACTAAGCAGTAAAGCAAAGAGTTTACCTCTGAAGTGACAGCTAAGCTTACAATTTTGACACATTTCTTAATTTTTCAAATTTGGGATAAAATAACTCTCTCATCCTATTTAAACAATCTTAATAAAGTTTAACTTTCATCCTATAGTTTTTTTTAATTCGTTTCCTGTCAAATACTTGCAACTAAGGACACATTCTGCAATTCGAAATAAAATAAATTTATTTCCTAACAATTAAAATAAATGACAAACAATTAAAAACGACTCATTTTCACAAACACAGGATTCAATTTGTAATTAATTAGAAAAACCTTAGAAGATTATTCCAATCAAATAAATATATGGGAAAAAATGTTTTCGAAAAGCATCTAATTAACGCCTAAGGAATAAAGTTCAAGATTTTTTAAAATTATTTTTGTTACAATACTTACCAGGGTTTTAATTAATGTGTTCATTTAATTACTAGCTCAATCTGGTATCAAATTTGTCAAGAATAAATTGAAGAGCTTAGTGGAACAACGTGCTAAGTGACAAAAAGTTGAAAACGAGAAAATGAGCCTTAAATTTTTTCATTCGCATTCAGATTCGTTGAAGACGATATTTGTAAAGCGTAAAAACTATACTGAACTATAAGTTTATATAAAAAGGGATACTTGTTATGGTTAAAGAAGTTAGCAATGTGTTCATTGACACAACAATCTGAATTTTTTCAGTAATGTCACTTACCACGTTCTTCCACTAAGCTCTTCAACTAACTCATGAATATGTCGAGTATACAGACTTGTGACCGAGGAACTTTTTAATATAGTTTGGGAAAATTAATTGATATTTTAATAAGTTGGCATTGTAAGATTTATTCTTAAAAAACAGAGTATTACTCAAAATTAACCAAGTGATAAATGAAACACCAGCTATTTCAGATACTATCTTAACTAAGAAATGTTAAGTAACATTTTAAAAATTATTCTTATTTTAACAACAATGAATTTCATATTAATCTGCAATTGTAGGTTCTAAACTTATAAAAATAAAATAAATATTTGATCAAAAAATTTTATACAATACAGTTTAATGGGTCAAATTCTTCAAATAAAATAATAAAACGTAAATGACGCTTGAAGTTGTAAACGGAATATTTGATGTTATTTTTGACATACTTTTTATATATTAGCTTAGACTGACCAGTGAGTGAACATGCCCCAGTGAATGAACATTTGGTAAATATAATTAAAAAATAAGGATCGAAAATCATTCCACTAGATGGATTAGCAACACTGACTTCCTCCCATCGAGTAGGAAGCTATCTGACATATGGCTGGTTGTCCTGGTCATTATGTCCTGGTCACCTATTCACTGGCGAACGCAGCGCCTTAAACGTACATTCACTGCAGTTAGTCTACACTAGTTGACATATTTTTTTTTATTTTATAAGCCAAGACAAGCCTTTATTCTACCAGTCTATATATTTTGCTATATTGACACACATTCCGTATTTACAGTTAGAGTTTTGAAACTTTAAACGATATAAAATAAATATTTGATCGGAAAAATTTTATACAATACACATTTATATACAGTTAACTTTAATAAAATATTTACTTTAAGAAATCCCTCTAAGACTGTTCTGTTTTAAAAGATGATTTTGCTGTTTGAAGAAGAATCATAAAATATTAGGTCCACAAAATTCTTCCTGTTTTAGGGAACACTATTTTCCTTGCTTTCATGAAAGTCCGGACATCTAAAGTATTATATCTTCTACAAAAAATGTATATATCAATAATATATCAAATTTTGTTATTGGTAGATGGTTGCATTGTCTTCTAAAAGGAATTACAAATTCCGCTTTATATCAATAGTGTTTATATACGTGTTTGTTCTATATTTTTAATAAATAAAATTATGAAATAAGAATGATAGTAGTATTTTTATTTTAGTGTTGTGTACTTTTTTTTGTATATTTTACAGTTTAACGTTATCTCTCAATTTCATTTAAATAATTATTTATGATATTCAAGTGGAATTTGATGTACTTAAAAATTCCATTTACTTATTTTCTTCCATATAATAACTTATACATTTTGATTTGATATTTAAAAAGAGTTAGTAAAAACTCTAAAGGCTATACAAGGTTTTATTAACTTAATACCAGGAAAAATGCATTTTAAATAACAAGTATTTAAGAGTTTTAATAGCTTATTCGGAGGAAGAAAAAAATTGCCTTGTGAGCTAATAAATAATTTTAAGTATATTTCTTGCAAAACACATTGTTCCTTTTCTAATAATGTTATCTATAATAATAAAAGAAAGAGTCTGTCTGTCTGTCTGTCTGTCTGTGTGTATGTCTGTGGATCGCAAAAGACCTACTTAGACAGCTCTAAAAAATTCGAAATTTTTAATATAGATTCCTTTTGATACCTACGTGTGCACCTGAGGCTTAGTTTTTTCATATTTGATTGTGATTTTTAATTAATATAATTAGTTTCAAAAAAACATCATCCACGTGGGATTGCGGGACCTAAACAGGGCTTGAAAATACATTGACCGGGCCGAAACGGGGGCTTGACGCCATCCTCTATTAGTTTGATTGGTTGAGATATATGCACTCGCCCTAAGGCTGCTTCATCCTCTATTAGTTTTTGCTTTTTTTAAGTGCGCATGGGCCAACACGAATTTAGTTTTGTTTTGGTTTTGAGTGTATTTTCACAAGTAAGCATGCCTCTAAAAGGAAGCTATACGAAGTTAACGGGTTCCCAGTAAGGCGGGACCATACTGCTAGTTTATTAAATGCAATAGAAAAAAAGATAACATATAAGAAATTTTTTACATGATATTTAATAGGCTATATTTAATAAAAAACGTATAAATTCGTTTCGCTTTTATAAACTATGAAATAAAGTTGTTATATTCACTGTTAACATATCACTTTGGTACTGTAACGTTTCACCATAAAATTGTAATCATCCAGCTTATGGTGCAATATTACTCGAAATTAATGAAGTAAAAAATTACCCAAACTGGACAAAGTTTAAGAAGCTTGCTCCTACTTCGTGGTGTAGCTTCACTTCGATTGCAGATATTGTTGTGATACATAAATCAATATTTTTTTTGAAGGTTAATAAAATATGTATAAAAACAACGTTTTAAAAACTATTTGAAAGATTTATAAAATGTTGTATCAAATTAGTTTCTTTCTCTAGAACCAAATAAATCATATAACTCTTGAAATAGATTTACTTCATTCAATATGAATACAACCTTAGGCAAAAAATTAACAACAGAAAAAATCATGTTTGAAAAAATTGACGCAAAATATAAGTCAGAAATAAGATGAAATGTTTATTGTTTCTTTATACACTGCTTGCCAATTTAAGTTGGGTAAATGGAAATATGCTATGGAGAAGATCCTTCCGCGCATGTAAAGAGTTCCATAAATTATGTGTGAATCCATCTAAAAAACATGTTTAAAACATTAATTTCGTTTAAGGTCTAACAGAATTAAATATTATTTGAGAAAATTTGGCAATTTTATCAGAATGAAAAGTGTATTTTTGTTAAATTGTATTCAGATCATTTTGCATGTAAATATTACCTTACAAGAGTTACTTGTAATTTTTTGTATTGATTCGTGAGGGTATTTGGGAATTAGTTGAAAAAGATCCCGATCTAGTTAGTAATGGTATATTTGGTAAAAGATAAATAACTCTGTGAAATCGTGTTTGTAATAAATACGAGGCTTTTATGAATCCGACTTAGATTAAATGCGATAAATTATATATTTTCGTAAAAGAGAAGAATTAAAAATAAATAGTCAGGCATATATTTTTTAAGAAAGTGAATAAAATGAGATAGTAGCATTTAATAAAAATATTTCAGCTTATCATAGCAGAATAACTGAATTTTAGTAAAAGGTTCCGATTTGTAGCACCTTTTTAATTTTTATATAGCAAAGTTAATTTTTATATAGTTAAGTTTTTTAATTAAAAAACAAAGCTTATTATCCCCTACATAGTGCTGCAATAATCAGCTAATAAACAATAGGGGTCGTTCTATTTCCTATAAAAATAATAATTAAATTCACTTTAACAACTAATTAAAATATTCAAATACTCTCTTCTCGGCTTATTCTAATATTCCCAAATAGCATAATAAATATATTCGTAAATTATGTATTAACAGAACATTAAGCATATGAATCTTTTCAATAGTTTATAAGCCATTTATTTTAATTTAAATTTCCTATGAATAGAAATTCTAATCTTCCAAGTCTAAAATTGAGTTATAATATTGTTTTTCTGGGTGTTACATTATTAAGCTCAAGTTCTAAAAATTAATTTGATTGTTTGTGTAAACATTTGCGCTTATGTTTCTGAATATGAGGGATTTAATGCTTGAAGCATTTTAATTATGGAACAACTGAATTAAATGAAATCATATTTTACTAAGCAGGACTAAGAATATTTTGGCAACATAACCAGTATCAGCTAAAAATTATTTGTTGTTTTTGTTTTATTTAGTTGAGTCTTATTTTACCAGCAAAACATTTTACATTATTATTCAGTTTAAAAATGTTATTATTATTTTTTAATTAACAGGATTTCTTAATAATATTAATTTTTTCTCTAATGGGGCTGCAACATTGGCGGTCAAGCCTTTGCAGACTCAGCACATTCCCCAGAACTGAGAGTCATTTTTTGTGAAGCGGTTCTCTGAACAAGCACGAATGCAAGCTGGAATATATATGTACCATACCATACCATAGCATTTTTGTGGCACCATCTAGGCGACTCTCGCTACCAATTTTGACGCACAGATTACATGAATCTGAGCTCTCTGTGGATGTTAAAGTATGCCGAGATTTAATACTAAGCTTAAATTTTTTTTAATAAAATTGACATCCTGTTAAACCTTTGTGGGCTGGGTAACCGGACTTGGCTAATATTTGCCATTTTGGCCAATTTTGGGTCAGCTTGGCAAATAAAAATTTCAATCATTAGCCAAATTGCTTAGGTTGGTAATTTAGATTATTTTAGTTCAGTCTTAAAAATTGTTAATAAAAATGACATCGTGTTAAACCATTGCGAACTGGGTAACCAGACATTGCCAGTATTTAACATTTTGACAAATTTTGGGTCCGCTTACCAAATAAAATTAAAATTAATATCCAAACTGCTTAGGCTAGTAATGTATCCAATTTAAAACAAACCATAAATTGTTATCTTTAATTCAATATTGGAAATTTTTAGCGTTTCTTGTAGTTACAGTACAAAATTCTTAAGAGGGTTTGTCAGTCAAATAGAGCCAATTCATTAGTTTTGGAATCACAACTCCTACAGAAGTATTGCTTTTATTTTTAGTACTTTTTCAATAGGCATGGGAATCAACCTAACATCGAAATGAAAAAAATTGAAAACGAAAATGTTACCTAGTTATTTAATTATATATTTTGAAGTTTTAAAATGCCAAAAACTTACAGAAAATGGCGACACTATTTTAAAACTTTATCAATTAATATTAACTGGAAGTTATTATTTTTTAAAATTTGGTTTCAAATTGATGTTATGGTGATTCTCACACCTAGTGAAAATTGAATACAATGGCAAAGCAATTCTTTTGCAATAGTTGTGATTTCATAACTCATGCATTAGGTCTATGGGACTGACGGTCCCTCTTGACAAAATTCAAAGAAAGTACCGAAAATTTAAATAAAATCCTGCAACTAAACCGTATTTCACTATCAATCTAAAAACAGCAAGTACTTTTCATATTGACATAAAAAAACTAAGTTCTTTATATTTTGTACAATAAAAAGTAGTTAAAAAGGAACAAAACCGAAATGAAACAGCGAGTTGCTACCTTAAATCCTTTCTTCTCAAACAGAAGAAAAAGGGGAAAAATCCTTAACAGCAGTCGTTAAAGCTCAAGCAAACACTTTTTCTTTGAATTTCCCACACTTTGCCGGTCGTAAATTACTATAGTTTGCTTTGTAAAGACTTTTTTTTTGTCCTTAAAAATTCACATTAGAGGGCGATGTAAACTTTTTTATGTGTAAAACAATATTGATTCCAGCAAGTTTTATTTTTAAGTTTTCTTTCTATTATGGGAGTTCAGTAATGATGAGCAAATACTGTTGATATGATCTTTAAGGTTTTTTAGATGAAGTAGTACCAATTTAGTAAGTTTTTCTTAAGTTTTTTTAAAAAATTAAATTGCATTTTTCGGTAAATAGTTGCAATTGTATTTGTAAAGTTGTTATGGGGTGGGGGGGGGGGGGGGTCCTATTCATTGTCCCTATGAAACTAAAAAAATAAATTGCAAAAACAATTTACTAATTTTCTTTGTAAATTCGCTCGTGTGTAATTGACTTTAATGTGTTAATAAAAATTAGAATATTAGACATTTTAAAAATTATTTTTACTCTTCTCTTTTTTACAAACAATTTAACCAATTTTTTAAATCCAGTTTATGGAAAAATAAACATCGTGTTATTTCTTCATTTGATATCGGAAATTACATTTAGTTTTTACTCTTATTTTATTAGGATATGATATTAGAAAAAATTTATGAATATCTTTAACAAAAAAATTATGTTTATTAAAGTAAATATAAGAAATTCTTTTAATATTTTGCATAAGGAATTTTTCTCAATAACTATTGTTTGCTCAGTTAAAATAATTTTTATTATTCGTAATTATATCAAAAAGTTTTTTTTAAGAGCAAAAAATTGATGCATTTCGTATGTGTGTAAGATTTGTAGCAAAAAAGCGATAGATCAAAAACCATTTTAATATTTCAACTGATTTTTTTTTTACATTTAGTAACTTACGTCCCTAAAGATAAAATACAAACACCCTAAAAACTTTTCCCTAAAAACTTCTTATACATATTAAAGAAGATTTCCCCAAAAAGAATTATTAACCAAAGGCATGAAAATAATGATGTGAGGAAACTCATCCACCCATTTAATAAGTTTATCTTTGCACTTAGATCAATAACTTGATACATTAAAAGACCAAAAGGATATTTTGGAACGATAGTAATTTGTTTACGTGAATATTGGTTGGCGCTATTTTGATTTGGAGAGAAAAAATACTGTAGCAAGAAACAGAAAGAGAGACGTAGTTTTGTTAAGAGATTTATTTAATCGTATATAGTTTTCGTTTGGTTCGTTGATAAATTTGAAAAAAAAAACATTTCACAATTCCTGAAAAACATATTTGTTTAATTAGCTTAAAGCTTTGTAACTAGATAAATAAACCGAAGGGAATAAACAACAAACTAAAAACAGCAACTTACAAATAAAACTGTTTTTAGAACTTTTTTTTAAAACACTAAACTGTTTTTGGTTTATCCTTAAAAAAATTTTCTTTAAAAAATTACAAGTATGGTCGTCTTTTAAATCGTTATTAAAAAATGCAAGCATACGCAAAAAACAAACATAAGAATAAATATTCATACCTATAGAACTGATAGTTTGAATAGTTATAAAAATCATTTAAACCAAGCACTACCAATAACAAAAAGTGTATCAATATTGATGTAAATCTTCCATATAATTTTGTTTCAATTGATTTCCATAGGTAAACACACTATACTCTGGGTATAACCTTCAATTGAAAATTAAATCTTCTTCTTACTACCTTATTCTTTAAAATTAGTCCTTATGAAACTAGAAAAAGTTAGAAAATCACTTTATTTTACAATTTTTTTCCCGTACAAACATTTGTATTTAATACAATTTACTTTTTGAAAATTAAATTTAGAATCTTAAGCATTTCTACAAAACAAATGTATAGTTTCATAATTTTTTTTTGCTGTAAACATAAATTAATTAATTTAGCAAATCCAGTTTATTTAAAAGTAAACACTTAAGTTCTTGTATTTTTCATTTTTAAATCGGATATGATGTAGTTTTTATTAATACTTTATTGGATTAAAAGCTTAAAGAATATTTGTAACAAAAAATACTTAAATAAATAATACGAACATCTTAAGAATGTATTTTTTTATTTCGTATAAAATATATACCTCTCTAATTGGTGCTTGCTTACTTTAAATATTTTTTTTTAAATTTTAAATGTACTAAAAAACTGTAATTATTTTTGTGAAATTTTCCTGTTTTATAACTCTAAAGTAGACAAATGAAGCAAACCTACTTTAAAATAAAAACACAACAATTCAGAGATATATAAACTAAAAAAAAAAAATAACACTGAATTAGTTATTCAAATATTATTCATTCATTATGTTTGTTTGTCTAATTAAGGGATTGTAAAAAGATTTTTTTTTGTATTTTTAAATTCTATTAAAAAGTAAAGTTTAATTTGTATTTTGGAAGAAGATTTTAATTAAAATGCCGGGAAAGAAAATAATACGTACTGAAATAAACTCTAAGGACCACTTTTCACAAATTTAAATCTCAAATCAAATATACCATAATAAACTATGTTTTTTTTGTACATTTAATAGTTAGTATATTTAAATAAAAAAAATGTAAAGAAGCCAAATTAAAAATCAAATGAATCTTTTTAAAGATCGGATACCTTCCTTATGTTTTGCCTATGTATTTTCAATGAAAATGTATGTTAAAATATGTGAAAATAAAATAAATGAAATTATGCAATAAAATGTATGTAAAAATATTTGAAAATAAAATTAATAAAATAATGCAATGAAATGTAGGTAAAAATATGTGAATGAACATTATAATCATAATCATTTTTAATTTTCATTTTTTATTCGTAAAATTAACAAAAAATCCTACTTGACAATTCACCAATCTAGGCCGAGAAAGAATTTATTTTCATTTAGTAAATCTGCTGCCACTCAAGACCTAAAACATGTCAATTGACCCTTACAGTTTTTAGTGTTTTTTAAAAGCGTAAGAATACAAGGTGTGTTTGAAATTTTCAGTGATTGGTTTCATAATTAAAAAAAAACGGCGGTTAGGATCCCTCACGCATACGCAGTGACACTCTCTAGAGGAAATTTCTCTCACTGTGTCTCAAACAAACACCGAAAATAAGATGAAACTTTTTACCACCCAGAGGGTCAGTGGCTGAGAGGTAAAACGTGTCCGCCTCGTAAGCCCAAGATCACTGGTTCGAGCCCCGGCTGAGTCGTCGGATTTTCTGGATGGGAAAATCTTGGACGCGCATGTCATATGATTATGTGGCATGTAAAAGATAACTTAAATACCCATTTGGCTCGGGCTCTCTCGGCAAAATTAAATCTTAGCATACTTTAACATGCACAAAGAGCTCAGATTCATTGTAATCTGAGCGTCAAAATTGGTAGGGAGAGAGTCGCCTAAATGGGGACACAGAGAATGGCTCTCAATTCTGGGGAATATGCAGAGTCTGCAAAGGCTTGACCGCCAATATCGCAGCCCCATAAGAGAAAAAGAAAAACTTTTTACAACCCAGCCATCTACTAAAACTATTGTTACTAACCAGCTGCATATGGCGTTTGCATGTTGGCGGAGCCCAGACGGTCGAGTGGTTTGGACCATTATGCTCTAAGTCTGCGCACTGTACAGCATGCGGGTTCGATTCCTTCCTTTACCCTGTGTGCACTTTCTCTCTGTGTGTCTGTCTTGACAGTAAGACATTATGTTTGTGTCTGTTTTACTTGAAGAAGTTTTATAAGCGATCATTATATCTGATTAAGCACACAAACAATAGGAAGGAACACAAGAAAAATATACGTATGTGATATATCTCACAAATCTCTATAAAATTATAATATTAACCACACAAATAGCAGTTCTTTCTTATTAACTCTTAATTAATATCTTGCCGATCCATCGAACAGTTCCCACGTTTCAATAGGCGTCAATACATTCTTTCTCAGAGAAATAGCAGACGCAGCAGAATTTCTTTTGACTTCTGATCCACTCTTCTCATACCGATTAAAAATGGATTTACTTTCTAATTAGATCTCTAGATGTGAGGTTCAGTGTGCTTTGGTTGCCGTTCTTAGCCCTCTCTTTAAAAGCCGTAAGGCTACCTTTTAATGCTTTAAATATTCAATGTGAAATAATAAAATCACCGTTGGACGTCCACTCTGCCTTCATTTCTGAGTTAAACTAAATGCTCTCCTATGAAGTACATGTTATTCTATTTCATGCATTAACCTACCTACCAACAAAACCATCTCTAATCCAATCTGCCCTCTTTCCAACCCACATAAAAAGAAAAGAAAGAAATTCCCTATGGCGCCGATTAGGTCCTCGCTCACATCTACCGGAATGATTAAGTGGTACGTGTTCGAAGATAACTGGACGACTGTTGTACGGTCAAGGGCCCCCATTGGACGTGTCGTGCTCACGCGGGAAGCAATCGAAAACGCAATTGGCTGTGTCCAATAGAAATGGGAATGGTTAGTTGAGTGTTGTTGAATGAAACGTTGAATGAATGAATCGGTGTTAATTGGGGAATGGGCAATGAAATTGTTACTTTTCGAATGAATGGGTACATTTTTATTTAAATCAACTTAATTAAATTATTAAGTTAAATTAAAAATGGTAAATTGGTTGTTACATATAAATTTGGTATTAAAAAAGATAAATTGCACACATTTTTTCATTAACAATGCTTAAATAATAAAAATAGAAATGGGAATGGTTAGTTGAGTGTTGTTGAATGAAACGTTGAATGAATGAATCGGTGTTAATTGGGGAACGGGCAATGAAATTGTAACTTGTTGAATGAATGAATACATTTTTATTCAAATCAATTTAATTAAGTTATTAATTCAAGTTAAGCATGGTTTTTAAATATAAATTTGGTATTAAAAAAGATATATTACACACTTTTTATCTTTAACAATGTTTAAATAAAATTAAAAAAAAAACGTTGCTTGTTACTTTTTGCGTTGAATATAATGTTTGATGAAGTAAGTTCTGTTAAAGGGGGAATGAAATTGTTATTTGAATGAATAGATTAATTTTTAATTAATGATAACAAATTAAGTCAATAATTTTTTTAAATATAAATCTCGGTAGTAAAATATACATATTTTTTATGAACAATATTTAAATCAAAAGACTACGTTACTTGTTACCTTACTGGCTAGTTTATTCATTTCCTTGCAATATTTCTGAAAACAGTTATAAATTATTTTTGGGCCCACTCTATAAAAGAAAGAAATTTAACTTGAAAAAAAAAAAACCTTCTGTAGAAATTACCATCATATTACTTTTTACAGTGTAAGTTTTATTGATTTCCTTGTAACCCGACTTTTAACTTGTTCTATACTGTGAAAAAATTCGTAGTGTTTCACTTATTATGCATCTCAAACATGACTGGATTTTTTTTCAAGTTTACTTTGCTTTTTATGGATTTTGAGGTTTTAATCGGAAGTATAACCAAAATAATTTAACTGACATTCTTTGGGACAAATTAATATTATGCATCGTCATTATTACGAACATGGTCGAACGCATTATGACGAAAGTACACAAAGTTGTTGGATCGAATAAGGCAGATACCACTGAAAACAGCATGTTTTGAGAAATAAGAAAAAAAATAATATTGGCGTCATCCCGTGCTTTGCATACAAGATAGTTTTGTTTATATTTCTTGTAAGGTTACTAATTTTAGGTTATTGGGCAGCAAACTGCACAAACTATCAAAGTGAAGTTCCATATTTATTTACCTGCACCCAATATATCAAAATGGATGTAAAATCTAATTCCATTACACGTCTAAATATCCATAAATATATATTCTTACTAGACTTCCGAAAATAATTAGATATTCTCTGTGTTAAAATTATCAACCAAATAGGTAATTACACTATCGGGGATAAGCTAAAAAAACGATTCTTCGTAGCGAATTTTATGTGAATTGAAGGTGTACATCGATTTTTTTTGTTTTTCTGCCAATTGCAACCCAACTATATTATACTGAATGTATAATCTATTTACATTGAACGCCTAAAAATATCCATAAATATATTCTTTTAATCTTTTAATACGTAATCGCTTCAATACGTAATTAGATATCCTTTGAATCTAACTTATCAAGTAGATAGAAAATTTATCGGTGTGACAAGCTAAAAAAAATATTGTTCATTGCGATTTTTATGTAAATCGTAGGTGTATATCGATTCTTATTTTTCATGAAAATTCTTTTTCATTTTCCCACCCGAATTATAATGGATATAACATTCCGTTGCACTTCTACGAAAATCCACACATTTCTATTCTCTTACTAGACTACAATAAATAATTAGATACTATCAGCTGAAACTATCAAAAAATAGAACCTCACACTATCAGTGGCAAGCTATAAAACATACGCAACTGCGCTATGGTTTAAAAATCTAGTTGAAATGAAATATCAACAAGTTTTGTAGAGCTCTGGTCAAAAAAAGTTCCTACTAGTGATTATTTAGATCGTTATTTATCCTTTTTGTTTTTGTTTTTTCAAAACATTCTAAATTGATTGAATCACACAAAATTTGCATTTAGGGACGACTTCATAGAATGCGAACTCAGATCTGAGCTCGCCACTAGTCCATGAGTAGCTCTAATGCGAAGCTAATCAGATCCAACCAATGCAGAAACAGATTTCAGGCGGCTTCAAGAGTTTTTCCTCGCCAAGGCATTTCAACGTATTCCTATCTCAAGACCTGAGCCGCTTTTTTTTCACCACCCTGTACATTATAATGGATATAAAATCTAATTCCATTACACTTCTACAAAAATCCATACATATTCTCTTACTAGAATACAATAAATAATTTGATAACAGCAAAAATTATCAAGAAGATAGACACACTATTACTAGCAAGCTAAAAAATCGATTTTTCAATGCGATTTTTATGTGAATCGAAGGTGTACATCGATTCTTTTTTATTTTCCCGCCAATTCTTTTTCATTTTCCCGCCGATTCTTTCGCGTGAGACGGAGTTAATGGATCGGGATAGGTTTCCGACCATTTATTGGTAATCGATGTGAGTTTTCTTTTGTGGTATAAGATCTTTTTTTCTTTATTCATTTTCTTCTTATTTTTTTTTCTTCTTTTGAATACTCGGTATGGGATTTCTGATAAAAAGAAGATGTTTTTCGATCGGGGAGACATCTATCAAAAGTGTGTGGGAGGAGTCGAGGTGAAGAATCGATTGTAAAAAAGAATCGAATGAAAAAAAATATATTTAAAGAATTCATTGTAGAATTGTTCGAATAAAGTTGACCGGTAAATGATATGATGAAAAATTATATTGTAATAAAATGTTTTTGATGAAAATTTTTGAGATAATTTTTATTAGTTATCAGATGAAAAAAGTATTATATAAAACTAGCAACAAAAAATATTTTTTTAAAGAAGCAAAGAATAACAAAAAATCAAATATGCCACGATATTAGTTTTTTTACTGTTCTAAATGCAGAACAACAAAAAAAAAACATTTCAATCTACTTAAAAGTCAAACAACTTTTGTGTTCACGATCCAAATCATTTGCACACAATAACAAGTAGCTAAAACATATCCAAAATATTAACAAACTTGGTTATTCATGTAAAAAGCAAATGCAATGAAGAGAGTATGTAAAAAAATTATTTTGCATGATAATCATTTAATTTGATGTATCACTAAATCATTATCATTTAATTTAATCTATCAATAAAATAACAATTATAGAGATAATTGAAAACGGTTTTACAGAAGCGGAAAGTTGAAAGTTCAAATTCACTTAAATTAGAATGCAATATAATGTTTCAAAGTAAGTTTATACTCACTAGTGATGGTGTGATGTTCACTGATAGCACGTGACAGTCAGACAGCGATTTCACGAGTAATTTTTCGTCCGCATTTTAATTTTTTTTATAGTTTTTTATTTTTACAAAATTCTGAAAAAAGAAAAAGAGCGGTATTTTTTGTTTTTTACATACGCTAATATACGATGATAAAAAAAATAGTCAAATGCCCTATTACAAAAATGCAACAGAAATCCAAATCCTCTGCCCACGTTTATATTCAGCCGATACCGTGACAGCCTATCACTTTTACAAGGGTCCTTTGATCGTCACAAAAGCACCTGTGATATTCCACCACACCTGTTTCGTAAGCACCCACTTTATCAAAATCATAGGGTCGGCAGTTTCAAGAAGCCTCTTACGTTATCGCGGTGACAGGAGGAAAGTGTGTATGAAATGATACCATAAGGCCCGTCCGTGGCCGAGTGGTTAAGGCATCCGTCTCAGGATTCAGTCTTCTCAGGAGTGCGGGGGCTCGAATCCCATATGCTGGCAGTCATCCTATAAATCGGATATCTGTACTGGAAAAGAGAAGAAAAGTCCAACTCGTGACGGATAGGAACGAGTACATTGGGACAGACGTGCTCTTTAAATCTGTGGAGTCCAAAAACCCGACGGCGTCAGCGTGCGATGTCGCTCAAAGTTTCGTTGGGTGCCCACTCAGGTGTCGATCTCGTCACTTGACCTGGGTTCTAAATTAAAATTATGAGGCTTTATTGGCTGTGTTAAAGCTCCTAATGGAGGCTAGAAATAAGCAGCCGGAAACGATTACACTACTACATGATACCATAAATATTATAAAGTGCCGACCCGGCGGCGCAACGGTTAGGGTGCTGGTCTTTGGAGCCAATGGGTTCGGGCTCGGTTCCCGATAAGGCAAGGATGTTTGTGTTTGTAGAGTATATGCGGAGTACGTGCTGGTTGAATCTGTTGGATCCGAAAGTCCTGTGGGAGGTCATTGCGCAGTTTCCCACGGAAAAATGTCCCGGAATACTATTTCCCTTCCCTTCAGGGACATGTCTAAATTGTGGAGGTGGCGATAGATGGCAGCATCTGTCATGTATTTGTGCTGTGTCTGTCTTACTTGACGAAAGTTTATTAGCGGGTCTCTGAGCAAGCACACAAGCCTAAAAATATACGTCAACCAACGAATAAAATAAATCCCTTGACAGGAACTACACCGCTTTTCTGTTTCTTGCTTCAGTGTGTTTTACCCAACAACTCAAAATAGTGCCAACCAATATGCTAGTAAACAAATTAATGTAGTCCCAAAATATTCTTTTTGGTATTTTAATGTATCAAGTTATCGATCTAAGTGCAAAGATAAACTTATTAAAATGAGTATATGGGTTCCGCCACATCGTTATTTTTCTGTAGTAATTCTTTTGGGGGAATCTTCTTTAATATGCATGGATAAGAGGTTCTCAGTGAAACGTTTTTTGGGTGAAATAATTTAGCCGACCCGGTGGCTGAATGGGTAGTGTGCTAGCCTTTGGAGTTGCTGGGTTTAGGTTCGAATCCCGGTCAGGCACGGATGTTTGTGTTTGTCAATAAATGTCATTATTTGTCTATGCATAATTCCTTTCTTTGTGACTGTTAATATTCTTTCTGTGTCTGTCTTACTTGACGAAAGCTTAATAAGCGGGTCTCTGATCAATTTAATTTCACTAAGGCATTGAATGTCAAATATTTCCTAATTTTTTTAAATAATTTTTATTTGAATTTTGTTAAAATCTAATTTATCATCATATTTGTTGCAAATCTCATTTACACATACAATGCCATTTTAGATTAATTTTAAATTAAAATTTAGATCAAGCTCCAAAATTCAGAATGCTGTTCTTACAGGGATCTGTGCACATGCCACAGTTCATTTAGGTAAATTTAACATGAGAATTAAATTTGCTTTTGTAAAATGGATCCCTACAGTTTATTTTGGTGTGTTACAATTTTTTCGAAGCATTTTATTGTAAAACTTGTTTCTTAATATAAATAAAAAAATATATTTTTTAATTTCTAAAGAAATTTTTTAAAATATTGTAATAAAAACACAGAAAAATTAAATTTAAATAAAATAAATCTTTAAATTAATCATATAAATAAATGAATGAGTAATATTTGAATAGTTAATAAGGATACATTTTTTTAATCAAGTCTAGATGTAACTAAATTGGTAAGTTTTCTTGAAAAGCAGGTTTACTTTATTTGTCTTCTTTACTTTTATGAAACTGTAACATAAAAAAAAAAACATCAATTAAATGTGTTTTTGAGACGTCTAAAACTAATAATTTTGTTTTAACTAAAACTAACTAAGCAAATATATTAATTATAGAGGAAATTATTTTTTGCAAAATATTTTTAAAAATTCAGAATTTATTGTGATAAATATATTTTTGTTAGAGATATGCAATGGTATGTGTTTCTCTTTTACCTTTTAATCCAATAAAGTAAGAAAAAAAATATTTTTCAAATTGGGAAAAATAAAACTTTTAAGTTTACTCTTCACTAAAATGGATTTGCAGAACCAATTAAATCGTGTTTTAAAAAAAAATGAAGCATATTTTGTTGAAAATACCTTAGATTCAAAAGTTAATTCAAAAAGTAAATTCGACTACGTACAAATGTTTATGCGAAAAATAGTAAAATGGAATTTTTGCTTTAAATTTTTCTAGTTTTTAAAAGAACTAATTATAATGAATAAAGTAATGTCAAGAGAATTTATTCCTTCATAAAAGTTATATGCAAAGTACAGTGGGCTTATCTGTTGAAATTCATTGTGAAACTAATTATAATTTTGTGTAAGATAAAATTAGTTAATATTAATAAAACCATTTTAGTTTGATAATAATTTAAATAATATTTATTTTAACAAATTACTACGATATTAAGCATAAGTGTAAATACCTATTGTTAAATTTATAATTTGTAAGGATATAAGACCATTTAATATTACTTTAAAAATATTAATGATCTATATATTAAATAATAATAAATGAATAAATGCATTTGCTAATAAATTTAATTGCATAAAAATTAAATTAGTGAACACTGAATTATATATATGAAACAAGCATAAAATTTAAAAAATTAATCTTTTTGTTACATATAATTTTTTAATCAAGTTCAAGTTATCTGTTCTACAGTTAGAATATTTATTTCTATGTTGTTTACGTATGCTTGCCGGGAATTGATTTTTTCTTCTTTCGCATGTTTAAAAAAATACCAGACTTAAAATAATTTTTCAAAGGAAAGGATTTTTAAGATACACAATAATAGTTAAGTGTTAAGAAAAAGTGCTGAAATCAGTTTTATTTGAAGTTTGCTGGTTAGCTTGTTGCTTATTATCTTCATTCAGTTTTTTCTAGTTACAAAGCTTCAAGCTAATTAAGTAAATATATTATTCATGTATTAAGCATTAAGCACTATTTTTGAAAATTTATCAACAAACCAAATGAAAAATAAATGCGAATAAATAAATCCATTGACAAAACTACACTTCGTTTCTGTTTCTTGCTTCAGTGCGTTTTTCACATCAAATCAAAATACAGTAACCCCCTCGCTATATATCGCGCCTCGTTACATCGCGCATTAGGATATATCGCGCGTTATTATATCACGTCCTCCAATTTTCCCCTTTTTTTCAACATGAATTTTCCTTAAATAACTACTAAACTTTCTTTCTTTGATATTTTCCGAAAAATGGGTTTTACGAGAAAAATCGAAGCAGTTATCATCAGATGGATTGTTTTACGAGAAAATAAGTGAAATATGTAGAGTATTAACTGTACAATAATGTGTAATGTTTAATGTAATTAATAATTTTAAGTCCTTTCTATTTTTTTTATCTGTATTCAGAGCAGTTGTATTATTTAATACGAATAAGTTTTTCTTCCAAGTACATACTGTGCTTCATTTCAAAAACCGTGTTATTGAGAGCGAAAATACATCAAAAGTATAACATTTATCAAGACGCTCGTTATATCGCGGATTTTTGCTTTACTACGGGGAAGCTCGATATTACGAGGGGCTGCTGTAGCATGAACTAATATACAAGTAAACATATTACATATTACAGTGTATATAAACATATTACCGTATTTCCAAAATAAGCTTTCGGTCTTTTAATGTAACAAGTTATTGATTTAAGTGCAAACATAAACTTATCAAATGGATGGATGGGTTTCTTCACAACATCATTATTTTCATGCCTTTGGTAATAATTTTTTTTTTTGGAGGTATCTTCTTTAATAGGTATGCATAAAATTTTTTTAGTGAATAGTGTTTAGGATGCAGTTATTTTATATTTAGAGATTTATAAGGTATGGAATGTAAAATGTTTTAGTTGAAAAGTTAAAATGGTTTCTTATGTACCTCATTTCTGTGACCAATCTCATTTACATATAAAATGCACCAATTTTTTTAATGTTATAAAGTATATATATATATTTTTAGTTTTACGCATTGAATAATATTTTGTTATAACAAAACTTCAATTCTCCGGCTGAAGTATAAATGTATTTTCCCAGAAAAAGATTGAAATTTAAATACTAAAATAAACTAAACTTCTCGGCGCAACAGCCCATTACTGGGAAAAGGCCTGCCGTGCCATTTTAGCTTTCGTGACCTAGAGCCTTGGGGTGCTAGGCATATGTCCCGGTAAGGTTGTCAGACTCACGCGGAATGACCCCCAGTGTTTAGTTCCCAAGCATGATTGGCACCCATTTTATCGACCCACTCATGGGATGAAATTATGGGTCAACCTCGCCCGATCCGATATTCGATCCCCGTACCTGTGGCGTGGCAATGCGAAGCACTACCACTGAACCACTGGGCCCCAAAATTTAAATATTTAACCCCAAATTTGATTTCTTATCAATTTTTTTTAAAAATTCTGTGGCAGTTTATTATTAATAGCTCCTTCAAACTTAAAATTTCAAATTTCAGTAAAATTTAAAAATGTAAAAATTAACAAAAAACCGAGTGTTGCTGGATAACTTGACAGTCAGGTGACAGATTTGTACCAATGTTTCCCTCAGAAGGTAAACAGTATGCGTTTAAGGGAGTAAATAAAGTTTTTGCGTTTGCAAATTTTATATGGTCAACAAAAAAGTTTTTAATAGTCAATTCATAGCAATCTCTCTAGCAATGAATATTAATTTACAAATTTTATTTGATATTACATTTTAATTGATATTCTATATTTTTTATGTTGAATTTTTTCAATCGTTTCTTAAAAAAATAATCCCGTTCTAATTTAAATCAAAACAAATATGAGAATAAAGATAATAAATATAAAATTTACGTAGTGAAAGAAGCCATATTTTTTTTGCTCATTTCCCAGACGTTTGGAAAGTTTGACATAAATAGGAAATTGCAAAGAAATACATAAGTTACATGAAATTTCGCATTGGCTCAGTGGCTTAGAGGTTTAACGTGCCCGCCTCGTAAGCCCAAGGTCGCGGGTTCTAGTTCCCGCCTGAGTCATCTTATTTCCTGGATGGAGAAATCTTGGACAAGCATGTTATATGATTATGTGGCATGTAAAAGATCCTTGGAGAGCCAATTTGACTTGGGTACTCTAGTCAAAATTAAATCTCAGCATACTTTAACATCCACAGAAAGTTCAGCTTCATTGTAATCTGTCCGTCAAAATTGGAAACGCGAGCCGCCTTGAAGGTGCCCCAAAAAATGATTATCAGTTCTGGGGAATAGGCCGAGATTGAAAAGACTTGACCGCCAATATTGCAGCCCCATTGGGGAAAAAACCTCACATTTCGACTATTTACTACATAAATAAAACTGAAATGATTTGAGAACAGAATGTAAATACTAAGTCAAAAATTTTCAAATATCTCTCGTCACTTTTAAACAATCTGAAAAACCAAATTAACAGTTTTGAATTTAAAACCAAAATAAGAAGATCAAATTAAAAGTATCTATTCGTTGTTACAAACTTTCCATAACAAAAAACAACTTCAATATTGCAAAAAAAAAAAAAAAAAAAAACCTTAAAAGTAAAACTTGCTCGAATAATCAATATTATTTTAAACATAAAAAAGTTTATATCACACTCTAATGTAAAATTAAAAAAAAAGTCTTTACAACGCAACTATAGTAATTTACGACCGGAAAAGTGTGGGGAATTCGAAGACAAAAAGTGTTTGCTTGAACTTTAACGATTGCTGTTAAGATTTTACCCCCTTTTTCTTTTGTTTGAGAAGAAAGGATTTAAGATAACAACTTGCTGTTTCGTTTTGTCTTTACCATTTTTTTTAATCTTTATATTGCGTAGAATATAAAAAAACTTAATTTTTTAAAAATTGCGAATAGACGGAAAAGTATTTGCTGTTAATTTAACCATTCCTGATAGTTTATTAGGAATAGTTAAGTTGGAGGTTTTTTAATTTTGGTTACCGTAATTACTTTGGCTTTGAATAGAGTAAACAATTGCAAATTAAACCTATCTGACAGTTTATTAAGGGAGACCGGAGCCCTTCATTGAAGCCCATGTTAAAATGACTTTTGTGACCTTTTTCTCAGAATCTATTTGATTCATTTTAATGAAATTTTTACTAGTTAGTAAATGAATGTTTATCTATACTTTACTCGAGGCTCTTTTAAATATTTAGTTTAGTTTTTAAATTATAATTTTTTAAGTGAAACTACATATTTTTGACCAAAAAAACCAACAATAATATTAAAAAGAAAAAAAATTAAGATAGTAATACTCAAAACCCTCCAGCGAATTTTAGAAACCAACTATTTAAATGAATTAAAAAAAAATTAAGATTGATACTTGTAGTAGATTCTGAGAAATAGGTACACGAACATTGAAAAAGTAAGTTTTGAGCTATGACGTTTAAAGTAAACAATAGTGGTTTCTTACCTATGAAACGTAAAGGGATTTTACCTAAAATTTAAAAAAAAAACATTTATTAAAAAATACTTCTAGTGCTTGAAACTTTTATGTTACGATATCGCTATAAAGCTAAGATCGCATAGTTTAAGAAACACTAAAAACATTGATAAAAAAAATGTGTTTTAGGGGGGGGGGGGGTGTTCCCCCTTAAAATTTTTTTTTGGCGTGTAATCGTTACCAAATCCTTTCATGTGTTTTATATCTTAACTTAATTTCAATTCTTCGTGAACGAGTGATTAAGTCTATTTAACTGGATATTAATTTTTCTCTTTTGACATTTGATATGCAATTCGATTTTGATTATTTTAAAGGAAATTTGGAATGCACTCTAGTATAATTTTGATTACATTTACTTGTAGCATTTATTGTTTAGATGACAGCCGGTCTTAGCTTTCATAAAAGCCTCCACTTTTTATGGTACAGACTTATCGTGGAGCTAGCCGACCAGGCAGCACAACGGTTAGTGACATAGCCTTTGGAGCATCATTTTTCGGGCTCGAATCCCGGTAAAACATGGATGTTTGTGTTTTTCAATAAATGTTATTTGTCTATGTTTTTGTGTAATTTTTCTGTGTGTCTTTCTTGTGTCTGTGTCACTTCTGGTGAGTGGTGAAACGGGCTTTAAAGCCTATGATCTTCCCTTCTAGAGGGCGCATTAAAAGTTAAGTTATCATGGAAGCTAAAAAGTTAATAGCTCTGTTCTTGAATAAATGAAGACGTTGAGTGCAAAACAAGTTAAATCAATTTTTGGAAAAAATTGAGTTAGCTTTTCATATAAATTATATGCGTATTGATGATTCTGAGTGATTATAATAGTATATTTAAATAAATATACACTGCTCAAAACAATTAGGGGAGCACTTTTTAATTCCAACTTTAACTTCACTCCCAACTTTTTAATTTTTGTCCTATAATTCTAAAATTTGTTAAATAGGTTCACTATGCATTCGAAATGAAATAGTAAAAAACAGGAGAAAAAAATCTTAAGTTTTTAATACTTAAATTTAAAGGGGGGAAATTTAATAATAACTTTTTAATAAATTATAACAATAATTTTTTCAAAACTTTTTTTGTTAAAAATAGTTGAAATATATTTTTAAACATCTAACAAATGCAAGCATGAAAAATTTAGGGTCAATTTATTTTCTGAAAATGTTTTCAAGTAAAATTTATTTTACCATATTTTTCATATGTTTATTAATATAAAAAAAATATTAAATTCTTCAAAATACGTTATTCTTTCATCTAACGATGCATCTAACGATACATAAGTGGCAAATTCAACTTAGTCAGAAAAAAATCACAAGCTGATGATTCCCAAAGGAATTATTGGGAGCGAAAGGGTTTAAAACATGTGCTCCCCTAATTGTTTTGAGCAGTGTACATACGATTTAACTTTTTTTTGTGCAAATCAAAATGTTAATGGATCCCTTCCTACAATACCTCTATGAAAAGTTAACCAACTCAATTTCCCCAAAAGTGATATAACTTGTTTTGGATGCAACTTGAGCTTTTCAAATATAAAATGTCTAGTAATAGTAATTTGACTTTCCAATTAAAACATCTTGCTAGTAAGAGTTAATGACCATCGGTTTCCCACCGATGAGTAGCCAAAGTCAGCAATCGAAAATCGATAAGAATTTATACGATTATATTTTTCTTCCGCTTAGTTTTATCCTGGAGTTCTTTAACTAGAGATGGTCTTTTTTCTGCCATAGAGAAAAACTTTTAAAATTATTTTTTTTTACATCCATCATTCTTAAGTACTTTGCAGAGGTATTGGAATTTAGTTAAAACGGTTGTAATAGTATTTAGAAAGCTTTGTTTGCATGTAGGGTTCAAAAACGAAGACATTCAGTTAAACTTTAAAAACGTCAATATAAAAATTTTATTGTTGACCTATTTGTGTATTCTATGTATAAATTTCACTTCTTAAGACAAAAGCAAAACCCTACACAAATATTCTTAATCTAAACATACTTTTCATACAAATATATGCTAAAAATATGTTTTTCAAAGTAATTTTTTTAAAAATTATGTTTAATAGTACTTAGGGACACGATTTAAACTCTTAAAATACACATTTTAGGATATCGTTGAAAAGCTAAGATAGCATAGTATAACCTTTTAAGACCCTTTCAGATGGCGCTGATTTAAGGTTATGAGACTAAAATGTTAAGAGTTAAACAGAAAAAGCTGGCTGAACCAGCATCAATGCCATTCTCCTAAAAAAAATTACAACTATTTTTTAAAATTCGCTTTTCGTGCTATTTAATTTTTCACATCTGAAATTATTCCGGGCTATAAAGGAGGTTAAATAATATGCTCCACAAATGGAACGTTGGCGTATAAAAGGTTAAGAAACACTAGAAACATTGAAATGTCATTTTGAAAAAAAATTGAGGGTCTGGTCCCCCTTTAGTAATAGCCCATTTTACCTATCACCAGATAATTTCTCCGGTACCTCACGGATTTTTGTCACGGAGCACTTCTCTTTTCTTAGAAATGGTCTGCATCTGACACCTCCAAAGATCCTTCATTCTCCATAGAGTGTTTGAAGTGACAGGTGCTTGAAGAGGAAATTTGGTTTACAATTTTAAGCCATTTATTGCTCCTTATGCATTTATTATTAAGTTATGAATTCGGATATTTGTAAGAATTATTTTCTTATTGTATACTCTATTGAAGTGGCCGCACACGTTGAAAATGGCAATTCTGAAAAAAAAGATATTTTTTTACTACTTGGTTTACATTATTACAGATGTGTTTTGTTTCTATAATAAAATACGATATTTATAATTGAATCGATTAAATAAAAATCGATATTTTGACTAGTTTTTGGGGTACCGCGCCTTCTTAAAATAAGTAATATTACATTATAGGTAATAATTACCTTTAAATGTATTGCTTTATTTATTAATTCGTGATGGAAAGTCAGCACCCCAAGTTTAAGTTTAATACTGATAAAAATACCTACGAATGAAAATATTAAATAATTTATAAACTTAACAGTTAAAATCGCTTTCTGGTTAAATTAGACTCAACAAAATGAAACAATGAAAGCAAATTACACTTAGCTGAAGATGGTTATGCAACTAAAATATTATTTGTCTTGCCTAGTAAAAGATGAGTTCATTTAATTAATACGTGTTATGATTAAAATTGTTTCAATCCTTAATTAATTCATCTGTTATTAGAAAAATACGCGCAAATGTTTACGCTATCAATTAAAGCAATTTTACCCAGTTTGTAGAATATGAGCATAATACTTTAACACCCAGAGAAACATAATAACTCAATTTAAAACTTTGAAGATTAGTATTTTCTCTTCGTTGGAGTTTTCAGTTAAAATAAATGGCTTATAAATGTTTGAGAAAATTCAGATATTCAATATTTTATTAAAACGTATTTTACGTATTATTTATTTAGCGATTTGGAAGTACATTAGCATTAGACTAGAATGATGTATTTAGATATTTTATAATTATATTTTTAAGTGAAAGTATTTAATGGCAATTTTTATTTTTAAAATTATGAAAATAAATTGATTGAAGTTATCTTTTTTAAATTGGGATCAAGCTTCATGAGGATAGGTTGGTTGGTATACATATATTTTCAGGCCTGTGTGCTTGCTCGGAGAGCCGCTTATAAACGTTCGTCAAGTAAGACAGTCACAACACCCACACTCACATGCACATATATACACTCTTAAAACGAACGAGCGACTTTTACTCAGTCTGATTGATTTTCACTCCTCCAGTCTGGAAAATGCACTTCTCCTTTTGGAGTGGATCCTTTGTGTGTTAAGCTTCCGACAGGATCACTCCAAACGAGTGATTTTAACTCAGTCTGAGATAATATCCACAGGACTTTCGGACACAACATATTTAACAGATCGATCGCGGGACCTACCGATCCGTGGAACAAGACACTGACCACAGGGCGCCCTACAGCCCTCCATTAGGATAATCTAAAATTTCTATAATTGCATTTGATTGATGATTTGGTTGGTACACTGTAAATAATTTTGTAAATAAAACATTAACTAAAACTATAACATTTTGTAACGGATCTTAGGTAATATTAATTTTTTAATATTCTAAATTATTTTAAAATTCGTTAACTGCTAATAAACTATTTTTTAGTATCGTAGTCATCTAGTATTGTGAGTTTGCATTTTTCACCAAAAATACAGAGAAATTGAAACCTTTAACCTTGATTTGATCGATATTAAAAATAGAAACCTTTACCGCGATTTAGCTATTCATGTAAGGGTTCACTCAACTGCTTGTATTAAATATTATATTCGGCCGTGGGTAGTCTAGTGGTTAGCGTCGCGTTCTCGAAATAGACTGCGATCGAGTCCCGATATTACTGAAGACCCACCGAGTATTTGCGGAGTACGTTCTAGATAAATCTGTGGGTCCGAAAGTCCTGTGGGCTGTAAAGGCACAGTTTCCCACGGGTACAGCTCCGTGGAGACTGTTCCCCTCTCTTTCAAGAAACGTCTTAATTGCGGAGGTGGCGATAGATGGCAGCATCTCTCACTTAAGTGTGCGTGTGCTGTGTTTGCATTGATGTTATATTCTCAGTCTCATGCGAGCGTGTGTTGCGTCTGAATTACTTGACGAAGGTTTAGAAGTGGGTCTCTGACCAAGCACTCAAACCTAAGAATAAATGTCAACCAACCAACCAAATGTTATATTCTCAGTCCATTTATTCACTTCCTAGCATTGATCAAAAATGTAATTGATCCGTTCTCAGAAAAAAAATATCATCCTTTTTAAAGATATATTTTATTGCATTTAATTTGCGCGAAAGATTCATAAAAAACTCGTATTTATTACAAACACGATCTCACAGAGTTATTTATCTTTTATCAAATAAACCATATAACTAACTCGATATCGTTCTTTTCAACTCATTTCTAATACTGTCACGTATCTACACAAAAATTACTTTTCTTCTCTTTCTTATTCAATTCTTTCTACTTTTACAATGATATCATTAATCAACTAAACAGAAAAAGCTTGATCTTATTTCTGGCTTTGATTTCGTTTCCTTTTCTGAAATATGGTTTTTCTGTTGGTACTTTCTGGCTAAGGATGTAGATAAAATGCAGGAAATGCATGTGGGCATTTCTACCATAATTTTTATTTCAGGTATGAAAAACTTGTAAAATTTACTTTTTCTTTGATTCTAGACTTACGAAAAAAAGTTCAGCAAAGCTCATTTGTAAAAAACAAAAAAAATAATAATAAGGGATGGCAGTTTTTTAAAAACACAGATCCTGAAGAAACCGGTCTAAGCCGGCCTTACGAAAGTAACTGTTATTCAATAAAACCGAAATCACAAAAAACCGGTTAGTCCCAAAACTGGTTACGGTTTTCCATCCCTAGATCATTACGGTTGTAAGGAACGGAGGTCAGGAACGGAAAGTAAGGACATTCACGCTGTTTACCGGTCTTTTTTGTGTTGAAACTAACTCCAGTATAATAAAAATGAATTTTTTTACTTCTTGTACTCCATTTACACATATTTATAGAAAGAATATTCAATTATCAAGCAAAAATTAACCTTAAACCTAGGAGACTGTAAGAGAAGCAATGAAGCCTCGCATCTAATTTTACTGAGTATTTTTAAATTTTGGGCTCATTGGTGAATTTTAGCAAAAATATGTGGCTACTAATTGAAATGTGAGTTTTCTGCAATACAGTTTTCATGGTTGTTGAATCACAGTAGCTCCATCCAGTGCCTCTCTTCACCACTTTAGGAATTAGGTCAGTGAATGTACCAAAACCCAGGAACAAAGTTAGGAGACGAGAAAAACACATTATAAGTATTAAAAGCCAAAATTTTATGGAAGGAGTTTGTTAGGTTGCAGTATTAATTCATTTTAAAATCCAAATGAATGTAATTTTTTGCTCAAAAAATTGAAAGTGGAATTAGCAAAAGAGTTTAAACTAAAATAATTAGTAGGTATTTATAACCATACTTGTTTCGAATATATTACTATTGCAAACTTATATATTTAAAATATACTTATAAAATATATTATTATTTTTTTCTTCGATGAATTGTAAATGAAATTTATAAATTAATGTCGCATTTTAATAAGCATAAATGTTCTTAAATATTGGTAAGGACTTAGAGTAGTACAACAAAGAAGTTTTAAATTAATGAAAAAAATTAATGCCAATAACTGTTTCGTAACCTACTAATATATTATTATATATAAAATAAATTACTATGTACAAAATTATATTTTTTATCGTCCTTTTAATGAATTTTAGATGAATTTATCAATCTAACTAAAACAGGAGAGGATTAATCTATGAGGATTAATCTTCAATATTTTATATGGAAACTTTACATTATTAATAATATATTTTACGTAAATTTAAAAACAAATATAAATAATAAAAATTTATAGTATACTAATAAAGTTAATAATCGATAATGAGTTAATAAACTTCACATTATTCATGACTTAGAGATAAGAATATGACAAAAATGTCGCCAAGTCAAACGCCAATACAAAAACAAGTTTGCTAACTGAAGCTATTGATCGATTCAACATTAAGCCCAAACAAACGCTTGGCGACTTATTTGCCAGTTTTCTACGCTATTGTTTGAGAAGCTACTTGAAATGAAATGTAAACAAGGTTTTTAGAGCTGGTTAAATAAAGTTCCCACTAGTGATTATTTCGGTCGTTATTTATAATAGGGAATCGGACCTTTTTGATTTTGTTAATACAAAACATTCTACATTAATTGCAAGACACACAATTTGCATTATGGATCTTTTTCATAAAATACGAACTAAGATCCGAACTAGCCACTAGTCTAAGAATAGCTCTAATGTGAAGCTAATTCGATCCAATCAATGCAAAAACAGGTCTCAGGCGGCTTCGGTTTCAGGCGGCTACAAGAGTTTTTCTCGCCAAGCATTTCAACGTAATCCTATCTCTTGACCGGGGCCACTTTTATTTGCCTCTCTCTGTATATGGGACAAGCGACCGCAAAATTTAAACCGAACAATTAAAATTAAATGACTGTTAAAAATCAGACATTCGCCATCAAATTGATCTTTAATTACAAAAGTCTTTCAATATCAGTTCAAAGTACAAATGTATGGTATTCTTTAAAGCTTTATTACTTATTAATATTTACAGGAAACTTATTTCATTTAAAACGTAATAGAATTATTGCGTGTAAAAGAGCTCTAAGGGTTAAGTTATAATGAAACTAAAATTTAATTTGAATGAATGGTTCTCTCAAAAACATATTAATTATTATATTTAATTAAATGTATTGAAAAATTAAATAATGATGCAATTTTGTTGTCATGACAATTGTTATTGTTTTGTTTTAAAAACAATCGTTTTTGGCACTGATGGAGCTCAGATGTTTCTCTTGGGTAGTTTGGTTTGCAAGAAAACTCGAATCATAGCAGGGTATAGTCACAAAAGGTATTTTAAGTAATTCAGATTGTAGCTGAGATAATTGTGTGTTCTTACTTATTTTAATTGCTAAAATCTAAAATTACGTGCAAAATAGTCTAAAAATCCAAAATATATATGGAATAGAACAACATCTACTTCATGGAGAGCATTTAATTAACTTCAAAAATGGAGGCAGAGGGGATGTCCAACTGTGATTCTATTATCATATTGAATATTTTAAAGCATTAAAGAAGCCTTGCGGCTATTAGGGCCCAAAAAGGCCGTCAAAGCACATCGAAATTCACATGTTGAGGTCTTATTAAAAAGTGACTCTATTTTTAATTGTTATGAGAAGAGTGGATTAGAAGTCAAAACAAATTCTGCTGCGTCTGCAATTTATCTGGGAAAGAATGTATCGGCGCCAATTTTAAAACGTGGGAGCTGTTTTATGGATAGGAAAGATATTAACTGAGAAGTATTAAGTTACTGTTAAGAAAAAACTGCT
Source organism: Hylyphantes graminicola (assembly GCA_023701765.1). Classification (NCBI taxonomy): domain Eukaryota; kingdom Metazoa; phylum Arthropoda; class Arachnida; order Araneae; family Linyphiidae; genus Hylyphantes; species Hylyphantes graminicola. The sequence goes on along the minus strand of CM043112.1, from coordinate 48,689,494 downwards.
ATTTTTGTGGTTAATAACATAATTTTATAGAGATTTTTGCGATATATCACATATATATAAGAGTAATATGAATGAAGTTCAAGTATTTATCGAAACTCGTTCTTTGGTTGATTTTAGTAAAGATTACGGCATCATATTTGTATTTATGAAATGCTTTGGAATGCTTCAATTAAAGGGGGAGAAATTGTATAAACGCATTCTGTCATTCATAGTTCCTGTCCTTCTACATTTACAATTTATAGAACGATTGGTATTTTTGTTGCAGGAAATCTACAGAAAAAATTTTGAATGGAAGATAGATCTTGCGATTACAGTAAGTTATGCTCTGAGGTTAATAGTTTGGCATACTTTGCGCCGAAAATCCAAAAATGTAATTGTCACAATGAAAAAGATTCAAATTTTATCCAATGAACAATCAAAAAATAGGTTTTTGAATTGCACAATTATCGTTATAATAATATTATTGTTTGTATGTTCTGTTTTGTACAACTTGATTGCTTATTATTATTCATTTGTACCAAAGTCACTTTACAATGACAAGTTTGAACGAAATTGGGTCAGAAATTTATTTTTCTTTTTGAGAAGTTTTTTCTTTTACTGTTTACCAGTATTCGAAGTAGCATTAGTACAATGTCTGCATTCGAATTTATGTTACAAAATGTCGATGATCATAAATAAATTTACAAAAGAAATTGATGCAACGAATGAAATTTTAATTCTGAATAACCCTAAAATTTTCTTTTGTAAGTTCTTTAACATTCTGGATGCTGTCGAGCACTTACAAAATTCATTTTCTAGCACGCTGTTATGTCTGTGTGTTTATTACCTGGTGTATACTTTCAGTCTGATATCGAAATATCTCATGTACCCTATGAAATTTTTTAAACCTACACAGATTTTTCATTCCATCTATCAATTGACATTCATATCTCTTTCCCTTTATTTACTGTTTCACCTTGCTGACCGTGTACCATCACAAATGAAAAACCTGAAGCAAAGTGTTTATAAGAAGTTAGGTAACGTGGCAAAAACAGACATGTCTGCAAACGATCGTGCGAACTTCTATGTAGTTCAGCAGATTGTTGATGTACCGGATTGTGTGCTGTCCGGTGGTGGACTGCTGTTCTTCACAAATAGGAATTTGATGGCAGTTCTTGGAACTTTGGTGACTTATGGACTGATTCTTGTTCAGCTAAATCCACTGCCAAAGTCTGCTGCTAAATGAGTAATAGTTTATGGCTGTTAAGAGTCGCTGCATTCAGAATAGCCTTTTAAGAAGTTTGATAACGTGGCAAAAACAGACATGTCTGCAAGCGATCGTGCGAACTTCTATGTAGTTCAGCAGATTGTTGATGTACCGAATTGTGTGCTGTCCGGTGGTGTACTGTTGTTCATCACAAATAGGAATTTGATGGCAGTTCTTGGAACTTTGGTGACTTATGGACTGATTCTTGTTCAGCTAAATCCACTGCCAAAGTCTGCTGCTAAATGAGTAATAGTTTATGGCTGTTAAGAGGCGCTGCATTCAAAATAGCCTTATAAGAAGTTTGGTAACGTGGCAAAAACAGACATGTCTGCAAACGATCGTGCGAACTTCTATATAGTTCAGCAGATTGTTGATGTACCGGATTGTGTGTTGTCCGGTGGTGGACTGTTGTTCTTCACAAATAGGAATTTGATGGCAGTTCTTGGAACTTTGGTGACCTATGGACTGATTCTCGTTCAGCTAAACCCACTGCCGAAGTCACTGAACAATTGAAACTCTGGAAAGAGCAAAATTAATCTAGTATTTTTATGATATTTTTTGTAATTTCATAATTAAATATATTTTTTCGTAGCACTTTTCTCCTTAAAGTGGTGCCAGCACCATCCCCATGGCCCTCCTGGTCTAAATGCGCGTCCCGTTGTTAGCATTGGACGTCACGTGATCTGCCTATCTAATATTTTGATTATAATATCTATGAAGCGGAGTGACTCACACTTAGAATTACGGTGACGGCGCCGTTATCTTAGGAAACCATTGGATTAGATTGGTAGACATATATTTTCAGGCTTGTGTGCTTGGTCGCAAAGACCCGCTTATAAACCATCATCAAGTAGGACAACACATGACACACACAAACACATATGACAGATGTTGCCATCTGTCGCCACCTCCACAATTTAGATATGTCCCTGAAGGGGAGGGAAATTTTCTTCAGGAACCTGTACCCATGGTGAACTGCGCAATGACCGACCACAGGACTTTCGGACCCAACAGATTTTACGACACTTACTCCGCATATACTCGGTAAGTCTTCAGTGGCACCGGGTCTCGAACTCTCAACCTTCCGATCTGGTGTCCGAGATCGTGACCACTACACTCTTAAAACAAACACTCCCAATTTAATTCAGTCTGAGTGGATTTCACTCCTCCAGACTGGAAAATGCACTTCTCCTTTTGGAGTGGATTCTTTGTGTGTTAAACCTCCGACAGGATCACTCCAAACGAGGGATTTTAACTCAGTCTGAGAAAATATGCATGCCTTTAGGGTGTCGAAAATGCACTTCTCCAATTGGAGTGGATTTCACTCTTTTGTTTTAAGGGTGTAGGCTCCTTACAGCCAAGAAACCATTAATTTACCGGAAAAGAAACGGATTTACCGACTCTCCAATATGAGCTAGAAAGAAAACTACCTGCACTGGATAGTTTATAGGTGTTATCCAATCTATTAATCTAGTGATGCGATTTTGATAAATTTTTGAACGCTCTCTGATTAATGACCCAGTTAGCTATTTTTAAAGAATCACCTTCCGCATATTCTACTTTGCACACTTCAGAAACTGTATCTCATTTACAATTGATCTCAATTATGTCACTTAACCTTCATTATTAGTATGCTAAAATATACATTTTACGTCATGTCATATGTTGTATACAAGCTTCAAGGTAGAACAATTTAGTAATTCCTTTGATAATTGTATACTTGGTACAGATGCAACTTTTTCACTTCTTTATCAAGGAAAATTGAAGAAATTGTTGAATTTTGCCAAGGTTTTTACATGTTTATTACAAATATAGCAATCGCACCTGTCCATTCCTAATTAGATGTTGCATTAATCCTATGCTGTAACTTCATTCTATTTGTAATAGTATAGACATTTTATTGTGTTCGTGCATATAAAACAAACCTGTTTGAAAGGCATGACTGTTTCTTTTCGAATCGCTGCATAAATTTCATTATACTACTTTTTATGCTCATTAACTCTTATCCTCTCTATTTATTTTTCAATTATTCATTTAAAATATTCACTTTTGGATATTGCAGGAATGTATTGTAATAGTAAAAGTCGGAAGCGATTACACTACACTACACAACATATTCTGGTAAAGCATTCCACTCATCGACGACTCTATTGTAAAAAAAATGTTTCCTTACCTCCCTTCTAAAGCATGATTTATTTAATTTCTGACCATGTCCTCTGGTCCGGCTATTTAAGGAAAAACCTAAAAATATGTCCCCCATGAACCCCCATGTCTCCCTGTTTTATGAACTTGAATACACAAAATACACAAAATTACATTCTCAGAAATAACACTTTTTGACAATTCATGAATCCTCAAGCCTCATTTCGTTAATTTGGAGGATTGTTTTCGTCAAACTATCACGTGACTTTTGAGTAAACGCGAATCCTCACTTTTACGATCGTGATTGGACGATTCTGTATCTTGATTTTGAGGAAACTGAATCTCATTGTTGTACTCACATGCTCAAAACTGACGAAATATTTCTTTAGATTAGACGACATTCAAATCCTCATAAAAATGACGATTCAAATTTCCTCACTTCGAGGAAATGAAAACTCGGAGCATTTGCCAGTAAACGGATCGTCAAAATTAAGAAAAATTTCGTCGTTTTTGAGCATTCATTTTTGAGAGTGTAATTTGTCACTCAATTACAATACTTTAATCCATTACCTTGTATTTCACATAGGAAAATTGTAAGTAAAAACACCAGAACAGCAGAAAATTAAATAATTAGTGGGAATTTAACCATAACTGTAACAAATGTTAGTATTGATTTACATATGTTATTGGATAAAATTCGCATAATATATTATTTTCTTCTTCGCTGAAATTGTATATGAAATCGAGATATGAAGGTCGTTTTTTAATAACTTAAAATGTAATTTATATTTATAAGTAATTAAGGTAGTAATTTCAAAAAGTTTTAAAATAACAAAAATAATTGTTTCGTGTTCCATTATAATATAATAACAATAATAATATACAATAATAATAAATGAGGATTATACTTCATTTTCGATTTTGGAAACTTTACATTACTAATAATGTATTTTAAATATATGGGATCGACGTAAATTTAAAACGAAAAATCGAATACTCGAAATCAAAGTGATCTTTAATTACAAAAGTCTACCAATATCAGTTTAAAGTATGAATTTAGAGTATTATTAATATCTTTGTTACTTATAAATTTTTACAAGCTTTATTACTATTAAAAGGAACTATCTCGTGTAAAGCGACGCTAGGGGTTGAGTCATAATGAAACGAAAAGTTAACTTGAACGAATAGTACTCAAGCATTTAATATTTAATTTATATTTAACTATTAGGGGGCAAAGCCCCTGCTCGCTACCGCTCGTCAACCCCCAGGAATTGTTACGCAATTCCTATTTGTTTGCTCCGCAAACAAACATGCAAGAATAATATGGGGATACTGCCAATGCAGGAATGCTCATCTATACAATCTGGCTAGTTTACGTGAAACTGCTCCAGGGCATCACGTAACTCTAGCGCTAAGCAACGATCTCTACCAAAGCCACGAGACACAACCTGAAGCAGCCCCGGCACAAAACAAGCACACCACCACACTTACTTTCAGCGTTTCTGACGTTTCTGATTGGCTGAATCCGCGTAAGTCACGTTGGTTTCAAGCGTCCGACAATTACAATTTTGTATTATATAGAGATGCATTGAAAAATTAAAAAATTTTGGAATTGTGTTGCCCTGCCAATTATCTTTCAAAATCAACGAAGGTTTTTGACTGGCATAGTGCAGATGTTTTTCCAACGTTGGATAGTTTGGTTATATACAAGACAATGTGAATTGTAAGAGAATATTACTTCGAAAGGCATTTAAAGTAATTTTTATTGTTGTTGAAAGATGATTTGTGTATTTGCTTCTTGTAATATTTTTTTGTAACTGAAATTTTAATTGCATCTTAACCACTGGTTATCACAAGCAATTATTTAAATGAACTACAATGCGTAGCATTGCATTCCATAATATTACAAGAAAGATATAAAATTGAACCAATAAAATTAATAAAATTTAATTTTCACAATAGCATTCTTTTTAAAAAGCAAGAACTAGCAATCAAAGCTGGAATATATATGTACCTACCATACCATACCATACCATACCATACCATACCATACCATATCATACCATAACTAGCAATCAGTGGAACAACGTGTTAAATGAGAAAAAGGTTGGTTGGTATACATATCTATTCAGGTTTGCGTGCTTGGTCAGAGACCTGCTTATAAACTTTCGTCAAGTAAGACAGACACAATCAGCACAAATAAATAAGTGACAAATGCTGCCTTCTATCACCACCTCCGCAACTTAGACATGCCCCTGAAGGGTTAGGGAAATAGTTCCCAGGGACCTGCATCCGTGGAAAACTGTACAATGACCGCCCACAGGACTTTCTGACTCACAGATTTAACAAGCACGTACTCCGCATATACTCAGTGGGTCTTCAGTGGCTTAAGGACTCGATCACGGGACCTTCCGACTCCGAGAACGAGGACTTAACCACTAGGCTCCCGGCGGCCAAACAAAAAGGTGTAGAAAAAAATGAGCTCTAGAGTTATACGTTTGAACTTGGATACGTAAAAAACGCAACTTACAAAAAGTAAAAAATATAGTTAATATTTATGAAAAGTGGGAATCTTTATACTTTTAAAGGAGTTAACCACATGTTCACTGGCACAAAAATATCAATATTTCGCAAAAATATCACTTAGCACGTTCCTCCACTAAACGCTTCAATTGTATGAACAATTTTGATATTAAAAGTTGTCATTACTAACTTTTAAAATATAATAATACTGTCTACCAATTACACAATTTCATATATTATTGACAAATACATTTTTTGTAGACAATATAAAATTTTATGATTTCTGGGCTTTCCTAAAAACAAAGAAAATATTGTTCCAAAAAAGAGGAAGAATTTTTTGGGTTCAATATTTTATGATTCTTCTTCAAACATCAAAAACATCTCTTAAAACAGAAAAGTCCATAGCAAAGAAAAGAGGGATTTCCTAGAGTAAATATTTTTATTAAAGTTAACTGTATATAAATGTGTATTGTATAAATGTTTTCAGATGAAATATTTATTTTATTTATTTTAAAGTCACAAAACTGTGACTATAAGGAAGAAAGTTTTTTTACTATAACAAAAATATAGCTTTCTAGAACAACGGTCTGTCTTAGCTTACGTCTTGCAATCTAGATCAATTTTCTTCTAAGAGAATCTTATACTTCGGCAATATCACCAAAAAAACAAATTTATATAAAACTTTGAAACACCTGATGTTTGAGAGTGAAATATAGATGTAAAAAAGGATATAACAAATTGCTGTTTGCAACTTTACATCCTATTTATGCTTTATCTATAATCTTCTTTTTAAATAGCTAATTAACTCATTACAGATTGACAAGAAGAGCATGTTAAGGTATCCATATACCGTAGACAACTTTTTCTTTAATTTCAAGAAAATCTTTAATTTTGACACATCCCCTATAAAATTGATGTTTCATCAGTTCAATCTATATTTAAAAACAACATATGAAACAATATATAACAATATATTTAATTTTTTAAGTTATTAAAAAAATATTTTTGAAAAAACTTTTTTTAATTGCTAAAATTTTTTTTAACAACAAATATTTTAAACAATTTGTTTTTGTGTTTTTTAAACTGTTTTGCTTAAGAATTGCCATCTAAATTTGATTTGTCTTCAGTATATGTTGTATAAAAATAATTACCTAGAAAATCACAATTTTGTTAGCATGTTTGGAAAATTTCGACTTTAGTATATTTTTTTTTTTTTGTAAACAAAGTATTACTTTTGATGAAAATTCTTAATGTCAACATATTTGATAGACTGACAATTTATACAAAATTAATTAGACTTTTATAAATAATTAGAAAAACTTGTCATCAAGGAAAAATAAACATAGAGAAAAACGCATGTAAAGTTTTCATTCGTTTGCACTTTTTTCTTACATTTTCCCGCATAAAAGCAGAATTTTTTTTAAAAAAAGATACAGAAATACTTTTGAAACTTGGTAGACTTATTAAGAATATTCCAACCTTTAATTTTAGCAAATTAATTAAAATCGCAATTTTTGTCATTTTAATCCCTTTAACAATTCTGATATCGATACTTTTTTCTCCTGACATATACCATTGTTAAAAGAATGTACTCTTCTATAAACAAAAAAAAAAGATAAAAGAACCTATATTCAGCAAAAAATGAAATTTCCAGCCAAGTACGTCACCAAAATACCGCGATAAAACACATCGTACACGTGTCTGTCTTTGAATACCAAGAACCATTTTATTCTTGAGAAAAAAAGGAAATAGCTGAACGGGCTCGATAAAACAAGTTCGTACACTCTAAAAAAATATCTGTAAGGTTACTAAGAATTCTCTAGGAAACTCAGCTTCCATAAGTTTTTTTAGTAGTGTTACATAAGAAATATGTGTATATATTACTAATTAAAGCTTAGTAAGTTATACTAAGAAAAATTAGTAGATTTTACAGGGGATTTTCTTGTATGTTTACAAAGAAACTGGTAGTAAACTGGTTACAAAAGTTTAAAACCAGAGGGCGCCACTAATTTTTCTGTTAGTCAGGTTTTATTTCGAACTTCCCGAGGACAGAACCCAAGATTATCGGGATCCGTGGAACAGCGCGTTAGTCCTCTCTGCTATCGGGGACTTGCATTTTGGTTGCGTGTAAATAAAGAGGTTAAAATCTTGATCGTTAAAGGCGTTTTATGTTATTGATTAAGAAATTTTAAGATTCATTTTTTTTTCGGATATGAAGTTTTCGAAATAATTTAACGTAGTTTTTATATACTAAAATAAAAAAAAACACGTTTTTAGGTTTTTTATCGTTGCGATATCGATTCGTCATAATCTCTAGAAAAGATAGCCAGGGGGCGCTGTAAGCGTTACATCAATTTACTTAGTATTGTTTAGTATTACTACAGTAGTTTCTTTAGGTTACAGATGATTTTCTAGTAAATGGTGAAAACCTGTAAAGTTACTAAGTAATCGTTAGTAAATTCAAGCCAAATTTTTTACAGTGTAGTTTTGAAAGTTTTTTTTAAAAGATAGAAATATTTATCAAAACATTCAAAGGCGAACAAAATATAAAAAAAAGATATTTTGTATCTAGTAAAGTTTTAATTCGTTTTATATGGTTTTATGAAACACCACATTAATATAAATTAAATGAGTTGAATTTTTTTGTCTTATTTTGTATTTCAAGAAACCTTCATCCAAGTACAAAATAGTTGCTTGCTTTCGATAGTATTATATATGTATTTTAAAGGAGGTTTGTTTTTATTCTCTAATGGGTCTGCAACATTGGCGAATTAAGTTTTAAACTGTGGTATTTAAAAAATAAATATTAAATAAATGTGTGCTTTTAAAAGCTCGATATATTTTTATAGTCTTGTTAGTTTGAGTATAATCTTAGGAATAGTTATGTATTTTTCTTATTATTCTTGTTCTTGTTATTATTATTATCATTAAATAAAAAAACAAGATTTCCTAATAGAATTTTTATTGTTATGTTTAATGCTATATTCTAAACAAAAGCATTTAATTTCCATCGTAAATGTGGAGGCAGCCTAGATTTAAGTAGTTGTTAAGTGCAATTTTGTGGTGTAAGATTATTCTGGTAGTATAAATAATTTTTGGTTGGTGTAAGTTTTTATTATACTATTAAACTATCTCCATAAAACTGGAGGCAGCATTTTCTGCCATAAGTAGCACGTTATATCAACCGTTTTGCAGTGGCTACCGGTGTAACTATTACGTACATATTTTAGTTATTATAGCATTCAGTGATAACCTTTAACCTTGATATGTAAGAAATTTAAAATCTGATCTTGCGATCGTTGAATATTTTCAATATAATTAAAGTTTAAAATAAACTTCAAAAATTCACTTTTTTATGAGGAGCCAATATTGAACGAACAGTGTAATTTAAAAGTAGTTAATAATTACAATACATATTTCTAAAACACTGGACGTGACCATACATTTTATTAATTGCTGAACATACTTCAATGTATTGCTAGTAAAATAAAATAGAATAATTTAAAAATTAAATTAACTATACTTAGTTGTGATAAGTCATGAAGGAATGGTGCAACATTTATCACTTGGTTAAACTAAATCTTTTAAATACTTCATTTGTTACGAATAAATTCAACAATGTCAACCCTTATGAAAAAATCAATTAATTTCTCCAAACTATTTAAAAAAGTTTCTTAATCATAAGTCCATATACTCAACATATTCATGAGTTAAGGGTATTCTTTATTTTTGACAAATTTGATGTCAGATTGAGCTGGTAATTAAATGAACACATTAATTAAAGTACTGGTAAGTATTTTAACAAAAAAAAACCTCTTCCTCAATTTTATTCCAATGGCTTTAATTTGATGCTTTTAAAGGAGATTTTTTTTACAAAATATTTGTTTGATTGGAATAATCAGCTTAAGTTTTTCCAATTAATTACGAATTGAATTCAGTGTTTGCGAAATTGAGTCATTTTTAATTGTTTAGGGTTTCTCTTAATTATCATTAATTAATTTTTTATTATTATATCGAAATAGGAATTTTTCATTAGTTGCAAATATTTGACAGGTAACGAATCGAAAAAAAAACTACTAGAGGCAAGTTAAACTTTATTGAGACTGTTTAATTAGTATTACAAAGTTCTATAATCCCAAGTTCAAAAATTAGCTTAAGTGTCAGAAATATAAGCTTTAGTGTCATTTCAAAGGAGAAGTCTTTACTGTCTGGTGCATGTGAAATTTAAGCCCTAGTAAATGAAATTCTACACAATAAAGCATTTTTATTTTATTTCAAATAAAAAAAAACACTATTTCTGAATAGTTACTACTTATGGGAACGCATTACCTAAAATTTAGGGCTGCCCAGTTTATAATTAAACATGATAGAATGCTGTGAGCTAAGGATATTACAAAGAGAAAGAATCCTTTGTAATGTTGGAGGTTTATTGAAAATGATATAGTGGTTTGGTAAAATGGTTTTGAAAATTTTATGTTAAATTTTTCAATTTTCAATTTTTTTTAGCTTGTGAAGGATTAAAACTCTAAGCCTTTTAGGTGAATTAATGTAGATATCCAATTTCTTCCTGCGTTGACAAATTTAAAACAAATTCTAAAAAAATTTGAAACAATAAATCGCAACAAGGCTGTTACTTGATCTGGAACCCAAAGAACCCTTGCTTTGGATAGTTACAGATTTAACCCATTCAGTCCCAGTGATGCCATTTGGCATCATCACTTTCAATATTTTTTTTTCAAATTGTTTATGTTCCGTTATGACAACAAAACACACATCATTCGATTCTTCATACTTTGCTCTATTAGAAAATATTTTACATTAATCTCAATATAAGTCTGAACTACTATTATTTTTATTCAGAAAATAGCCAACAAGCGTTTCACCTGAGTTTTGATAAGTTCACTTTAGTTCCACATATTTAAAACACAATTTAAACTATTTTGTTAATAATTACTAATTTTTTTATAATAATATGGTCAGATACCTTAAAATATATAACTCGATGTGTTTTTAGGTAATATATATATATATTTTTTTATTTTGTTGTTTTCCACAGTTAAAATTTTTTGGCATTATTTCAAAAACCATATAAAAAATTAAAATTAATTTTTTTTCTTGTGGAACTCGTATATTTGACCTAAAATAAGCTTATTTTGTAAATATCAGAAGTTTCTGTAGTGTAGTAAATTTTTGGGACTGAAAGGGTTAACGTGCACTAGGATAATTTACACGACCATAAGATAACCAATCAAAGAACTGATATCAAAAAAGAGCAAGAATAATGACTGGAAAAAATTTCGTTATTCGATGCAGTTTTCTCTATAAATAACAAAACATAGGACAATGCTTTATTATATATATTTCTAGCTTTTCTTGAATTTGGAATGTCGTAAATGAATCAAATTACTTTCTATTCGTTTAAGAAACTCTTTTACTTGATCCCATGAAGAAATTTACTAAAGAATTCTTTTAATGGAAACGGTGAATGTTCATATGTGATGTCCTTGTTTCATTAAATACTTTTCCGAGAGAGAAAAATTCTACAAAGTGAAGAACATTTGATTAATCCGAAATGTTTTCATCAAAAAGACGTTTAAAAAAAAGGGAAAGACACTTCTTACGAAAGTTATTGGACTCAAAAGAACATTTGAATAAAATGCACATCCCGAAATTCTTTTAATTCGTACGTTAAATTGCATTACATGCTACCGGGGGAAGGCAGCCACCTTTATCTACCCCTCGTTAAATGGTGTTCTATGGGAGAATTTACGATATTTCGTTTTAATTTAAAAAAATGTGATCACATTATGAAAAACGAATACACATATGTATATTTCTAATATGCTCAGTAGTTATATATGTATAATTTACGATACAATAACAAATAAACACTTAAAACTAGGCGATATTAATATTGGTTCCACTGGGAATCTTAAAATTATTTCATTATAACTTGGATTTTTTTAAAAAATCTTTTATTAAATTTTAAAAATCTACTGTTCATCTTTAAAAGTTAATATTTTTGATCGACCAGATTGTTTAACGAATATATAACAGAACTTTTATTTAAGTTGCACACATGAAATGCGAAATAAAGTAATCTGATTATTGTATTTGATTCATATAACTTGCATATATATTCGTTTGATTAAACAATTTTAATTAAAGATAACCAATAAGTGCTTAAAACTGACTAGAATACTTTCTTTGATGTATACTTGTTAATTTTAATAAAGCTAAATATATTAAGTATTTTTTTACTAATTTGCAATAATTACAATTTGCAATAGATTTTTTTTTATTAAAAAAATAATATTCTATATGATACAACGTTTGCAATTGAAGTTATATAAAAAAGTTAATCATTAGATTTATAATCTGTACTGGATCTATAATATTTTAAATTATTTACTTAATTCAAAGAGGGGATTCTTATTAGGGACTTTTACAATAAAAAAAATTAACAGAATGTATATAATTGAAGTTCTTTATAATTGAAGTATATAATATCATTAATTAAAATTGTTAAATAAAAAGAATGTATGTAAGTTATATTAATCAAATATAATACTAAGATTACTTTATTTCGCATTTCATATGCAATTTAAATAAAGCTTCTGTTATATATTCGTTAAAAAATCTGTTTCATCAAAAATATTAAACGTTTAACAATGAACAGTAGATTTTTAAAATTTAATAAAAGATTTTAAAAAATCCAAACTATAACAAAATAATTTTAAGGTATCCAGAAGAACCAATATTAATATCGCCTAGTTTTGAGTGTTTATTTGTTATTATATTATACATGCATATCTACTGAGCATATTAGAAATATACATATGTGTATTCGTTTTCCATAATGTGATCACATTTTTTTCATTTAAAATGAAAAATCGTTAATTCTCCCATAGAACACCATGTAAAAGTGGGGTAGATAAAGGTGGCTGCCTTCCCCCGGCTCTCAAGGGGGAGGGGAAAGCTTTTTCGCTTCACGCCGAAGGCCACATCACTACTCCTGTTCATTTTATCCTCCTAGGGTGGATCGTATCCGGAAGATATCTCTCCAAACTTTTAGTCAAGAAATAAAATCTTAAAATAAATTAATTTATCTCAAGGTGTTAACTTACATTTAAATAACACATATTAACTACAATTGCACACATTTATCCTAGTATTTAACTTCAAACAGTTAGTGTTACTCAGATGTGTGTATTTTATTTTTGTCAAGTAGCAGGAATATCTCAGAGTACTTTACTAACCGAACATCGATGTAAGCAAACTTAAATTCCAGATATTTCGAATACTTACAGCCTTAACTTCCCTCAAAGAACTCATTAAAACACACTTTAGCCTAAAATAAACAGTTAAATCGTTATAAATCAAGATAGGTGTCCAATTAAAATGTTCGACTTTACAAAGACGCAATTAGACATTCCTCTCTTTGGAGTAATTTACCGGTCTTGGGTTCAAAGAGATTATGCGAGTTCATTTTACTTGGAAATTCCTGTAGATTGTGGAGACTAATGAATATTTGACTTTTAAGTTAAATTGTAATTTGGAGATGCGTTATTTTAATTACTATTGAGAAAATGCAAAAGTACTTGAATATTGGTATTTAATTATTAATCTTGGTAAGTTTTTCTGGATTTTTTTTATGGATTTTGTAAAATTACTTTAAGTTTACACTAGTCACACAACTGCTTTTTCAAAAGGATTCAGTTTATTCTACGTTATTTTATTGCTCTAACAAATACATTCTGTATGGGATTTTCTTATAGGGTGATAAAATAATGAGTTAGTGCTAAATATGTTTTATTTCTGAATTAAAATATTTTCTTTATTACCCTAAAGACATGCATAAATGATTCAAACTTGTATTAAGACTATCATAATTTGCAAGCTTGTTTTGGTTAATATAATTTTCTCTAGAAATTGTATAGTTAATTTACTAAACTATATGTTTTGTAAAAACTTGTTTACGTCCAAAATTGTTTAAAATTTCTTTACATGCTTTAAGTTATATTTAATTATAAGTTGATTTGATTTTACTATGTAATACATATTTTGTATTATATAATTATGTTTTAAATTAAACACGTAATTAGGTAGGTCCCAAAGTTGAACGCATAAGTCGTTTTTAAAAAAATGATTGTTATTTAAAAGCGTTTCCTTAAAATGAATATATCTGATACATTTTATCAAGTTACCCTAATCAATATACAGCAGCACAATGCATTCCAATACCATTGGGATATTATTTTTTTTCTAAAAAAAAGTAAATGTCAATTAAATTAAATGAACCATGCAATCAGTATATTTATTACATGCATATTTATAAGCTTTAATGTAATATTCTTCTCAAATGAGCAACATACGATTTTTGGAATCTTTGCTTTAGTGTGATAGTATTGTAACTTCATTTCTCGCCGGTCCACTGGCGCAATGGTTAGTGTACTAGCCTTTAGAGCTGCTGGGCTCGGGTTTGAATCCCGGTAAAGGCATGGATGTTTGTGTTTGTCAATAAATTTTGTTATTTGTTTATGTGTTTGTGGCGTCCTTCTTTGTGTGTCTCTTGTGACTGTCCCTTCTGGCGAGCTGGGTAATGGGCTATATAGCCTACACCCTTCCCTTCTAGAGGGCGCAATCACTGTCATTTGTCATTGTCAACTTCTTATCATTATTAACCAGCAATTTTGGTACACGTTCTCAGGAATCCGTATTTTTTTGTTAAACGCTCAGATATGTAACCTATTAACGATCCCTTTAGGTGCGTTTACATGAGCCATCGAATCCATGGATTGAAAGGCAAACTCAGCAATATTTCCCTCTTGGGGATTTTCTCCCAGACAGAACCGGAATTGCAGGGTTCGTTAGGTGGTTTTTGTAAACCCTCCAATGAAGGAGGGTTTGATGTTTCATACCATGGATTCGTCCGCACACTATCATTTTGGGTAAGAAATCCTGCTCGACCTCTTTTCCCCCAATGGGGATTTTGGCATTCCATGGATTCGATGGCTCATGTAAACGCGCCTTTTGAGGATATCATTTACTCTTTCATTTCGACTAGCATTCAGTTTTTTAAATTCTTTTACTCGTGTAACTTAATTTCTCGTACATAGTATAGGTATAGGTATAATACATATATATTCCAGCTTGTGTGCTTGTTCGGAGAACCGCTTATAAGCTTTCGTCAAGTGGGACAGACACAGAAAGAAATTTTACAGTCACAAAGAAATGAATAACACATAGACAAATAACAACATTTATTGGTTGTCATAAACATCCATGCCTGACCGGGATTCGAACCCGACCTCAGTAGCCCCAAAGGCTAGTGCACTAACCATTCAGCCACCGTGGCGGCTTTCTCGTACATAATTTGTTCAGTAGAGTGGTCATTATTTGTTTTATATTGTTGATCATTACCTTTTTAAACAAATACTATGAAAAAATGTTCCTATTGGTTAGGTAAGGTTTGGTTAGATTTGAATATCGTCGCACTAGAGCTACACGAGGGTTATTGCCGACGGGCGACGTATCTTAGAACCTCAGTCAAGTGACGAGCTGGCACCTGAATAGGCACCCAACGCAACCGTTAAGGGCGACATCGTACGCAGCGTTAGGACTTTGAAGCATGTTTAACGTGCACTCCCTTACACGAGGTATTATTCGTCGGACATTTTTGGGCTGCACGGGCCGTTTATAGGTAGGCAGTTATTTTGGCGCTGCTCGGACC
Source organism: Hylyphantes graminicola (assembly GCA_023701765.1). Lineage (NCBI taxonomy): Eukaryota > Metazoa > Arthropoda > Arachnida > Araneae > Linyphiidae > Hylyphantes > Hylyphantes graminicola. Next base: position 48,673,850 of record CM043112.1, on the reverse strand, counting down.
CAAACCTGAGACCTTTCGCATGCTAGGCGAGTGAATAACCGACTGGGCTCCCCAGTCCCCAGCCCCATGTTTCTATTTGACTCTTTCGGGTGACGTAATTTTAACAGCTTTCAATCCTCCTTACTTCTATCGATGCGATGCTTCGATTGGTGCCCTGTTTCCTCGTGATATTGATTCTGTAATATAGGCTCTACAAATATCGTGATTTCATTCAGCATTTCTGTCGGAACTTAAGACCTGAAACATGCACATTACTAAGTTCTACCTTCCTAAGTTCCTAACCTAAATATAACCAAGTACCTAAGTTAACTAAGTCTATGACAAATGACAGTGATTGCGCCCCCTAGAAGGGAAGGGCGTAGGCTATATAGCCCATTACCCCGCTCGCCAGAAGAGACAGTCAGAAGAGACACACAAAGAATTACGCCTCAAACACAAATAACAGCATTTATTGACAAACACAAACATCCATGCCCTTACCGGGATTCGAACCCGAGCCCAGCAGCTCCAAAGGCTAGTACACTAACCATTGCGCCAGTGGACCGGCTAACTAACTATAACTAAGTATCTAAGTTCTACATCTATAAAATTTTCAATTAGTTATTAAAAAATATCTGCTACAATGTTTTGAAACTATCTAAAAGAACGGGCTAATGAGCAGAATGTTCATGAATAACCATTTAGAATCTTTTTTGACCAATTAATGGCATTGGGTTCATTTTTGAATTCGTGATTTTCGAATAAATAATTTCCTTCTAATGCAGGAAATATTGTAATGAAGTGTGTAGATATGAAATAGTAAATGAGTATTAATTTTTTTCGGCTGGAAAGTAAGGATTCGGAAACGGGTGCCAAATTGAACTAATAACGGGATTCGTTAATATGGGTGAGAGTGAGATGAAAGTTTTTTTTTTAATTTTTATTTTTAACTCGGTCTTGCTGAATAATAATGTAACTTAAAAATAGAGACAAATTTAAGCTAATACAGGGTGAGGCAAACAAAACAGGGAGCCCCGAGGGGGAGATAAGAATACGACAGAAATGTTGCCAAGTCTAAAACCAATGCAAAAACAGGTTTGCTTGCTGAAGCTATTGATCGCTTCAATATTAAGCCCAAACAAACGCTTGGCGACTTATTTGTCAGCAACTACGCTACGCTTTTAGAAGCTAGTTGAAATGGAATATAAACAAGGTGAGTAGAGCTGATCAAGATTTAGTGATTATTTGATTGTTTCGGTTGTTATTTATCTTAGAGAATCGGACCTTTTTGGTTTTTGGCAATGCAAAGCATTCTGAATTGATTGCAAGACACAAAATTTGCATTATGGGACGTCTTCATACAATGCGGACTAAGATCTGAACTCGCCACTAGTCTATGAGTAGCTCTAATGTGAAGTGAATCCTATCCAACCAATGCAAAAACAGGTTTCAGGCGGCTTCAAGAGTTTTTCTCGCCAAACAATTCAACGTATTCCCATCTCTAGATCGGGGCCGGTTTTGTTTGCCTCACCCTGTTGATTCAGAAAGTATTAGTAAAAAAGGTTGAGTATTAATATATAATTTTATTTAACTTTATAACTTGTTATGGTGTTTATTTGAAAATAGGTGTGGTGTATCAGTAATTTAAACAAAACTAAGGGTGTAAAACATTACGACCATCAATAAAATTAAAAGTATCGGAAATTTCGAGAATTTGGGGACCGGATGGCCGAGTTGTTTGGACCATAACGCCAGTCTGCGCGCTGTAACGTGTGTGGGTTCGATTTCCGCCTTCGCCCTGGGTGTACTTTCCATTCACTGTGACAGTAAAATTTTTTTCTGTGTCTGTCTTATTTGACGAAGGCTTATAAGCGTATCTCTGATCAAGCACACAAGCCGGAATATGTATGTACCTACCCTACCTTAATTTGACTTCGGGAAGGCAAAAGGAATTCTTGTAAAGATTTTGAAGTGTGTACATTTTTATTTTTATTTTCTGCAATACCTATGAAACCAAAAAAACTATGGCAACTACCATCAGTGCATATTCAATTAACTCGAAAATTTTGTTATGATATCCTACAGGTACTAGAAATTTATGTACGACATTTAAGGACTATGGTTCTTCTGTGCTATAGTGGTTTTGGATTTTCGGCCGTACTGCAATATTTTTATTGCTTTTTATTTCATATTGGGAAACCGAAAATAAAAATCTAAAATTTTAAAAATAACTTTAAAACTTAGTGCTTTGTTGCGTGAAAACAGGTACTTCATATCAATAATTAAAATAACCAAAATATATAGTAAATATTTACGTATCTTGGTACGTTCATTTGATAAACAATCCTTTTCGAATTTACGTCGCTAAAAATCCCTTAATTGCAATAAACATTTTTTTAATAATAAAAATAAATAATAAATTTGGTAAATTTTAAGAGTCAACAAACGTAAAATAAAATGCAGATAAAAAAAACTGGAATTTTATTAATGAAAACATAACCTATTTAGCGGAGGATGAAAATCAAAACTTAGTCAAATTGGTTGGTAGACATATATTTTCAGGCTTGTGTGCTTGGTCAGACACCCGCTTATAGACCTTCGTCAAGTAAGACAGACACAACACACACATACGTAATAGATGCTGCCATCTATTGCCACCTCCGCAATTTAGACATGTCCCTGAAAAAGGAATCAAATACTTTCCCATGTATCTTAACAATCTTTTATCTAGTGTATTGCCGTTCTTACGGTGAAATATACCATGATAAATATTTATCAGTGGCTACCATTTCGAAGCAATCGTAGAAGCCTGCTCTACGTAATAGGGAGTTGTGATTTATTGCAAAAAAATCCTTTCCTTGATTGGAACGATTTGGTCTATTTGGTGGGGAAATAAAAAGTCAACTCTTTGTGAATTTATGAAGTCAATTTATTTGTGTTTCATTCGAGACGTTTGTCATTGGAACTAGGTTTATTTCATTGTATTGTGTATAAATTCTACTTTGATTAACGAAATATAAAGTAAAATTTGTTTTTCTATCATCTACAAACTTTTCACTGAAAAAAGCTGCTTATAAATATTATTATTTTAATATTGTAAATGTTATACTTTTATTGTATATGTCATACATGTAAAAGGTGTAATGTTGCGCGTTATGTTATACTTCATAATTGTTATACGTGAAATGTTACAGGTTATAAATATAATGATTGTTTGTTATTATTACACTCTATTATATAAAATGTACAAGTTGTCATAAAAGTCCCGATTCTCCCACCCGTCTGAAGTTTTTTTCCAGCGGTTAATTTTTTGGACATTATGGTAAACAAAAGTTAGAATTAACTATTAACCATGAAAAGTGACTAACTTGTTAATTTTTTCAGTGCACCCAAAAGTTTGCATTTTTACCTCTTAAAACTTCATATTTCACGAAATTGATGTGATTATTTGCAATCGTTACTTTTTTTTTCAAAATTACTTGAAATGCATGATTTTAAATGTAAAAATATTTACATAAAAAATATCTGCGGGTTTTCTTTAAGAGGGGGGGGGGGTGAAGGGGGTATGAAGAGTCCATTTTTAAAACATAGTGGGGACCGCAAAAAAACTGCTGATAAAACTGTTACATTTTATTATATCAAAGACTATAGAATCCCAATCTTTTGCCTAGTCTCTTTTTTATTCTATCAGTCGCCTGAGCAGTCATAAATATTCATTTATGAGTAGCAATTTCGTGGCGATTGGGGCCCTTGTCTTCCGTAAAAGGTTGTCCGATACATTGCAATAGACCTTTTGTCTGATTGTCGGCAATTTCTGTCTTTTTACCAAAAGAAAAAAAAGAGCAATTCTTTGTGAATTTACTTTACGATTTGTTTCTATAGCTCTGACAAGAATGTATTTTTAGCTTCTTTGTATTGATTCTTATTTTAAGTTTTATATATTTTTTACTTTTGAAAACTAAATTTTGTTCCTAAGGTATCATCGTAAATTTTAAAAATTTATATTTATTTACTTAAACACTCACAGCTACGTGGAATATATGGTTCTTGTCCAATATTTTTAAAAATAAATAAAAATCTGTTTTAAAAAAAATTAAAAATTTTATAATGTATGACCAAAAACCAGTAATAACTAAAAATATGTAGTAAAAACCATAAAAGAATTAATTTATAGCTGGGTCCAGAAATATTCTAGTTTTATTCAGGTAAAATATACTATTTGGGATCCTATATATATTTTTTTTATAAAAATGCAAATTACAACGCACCCTTAACTAGTAGTAATAACTAAAAATATATATTCACTTGGGAACGTTATAACTTCAGCTAACTATATTTTAATCAAACTGCAAGACGGGCTGGAGTAATTCCAAGACTAGGACATGGACGGAATTATGTTATTCAGAAAGGTACCTATTCGATACTTATATAAAGAGGAGATATTGTTACTCTAAGGTCTGTGTTATAAGCAAAGGCTCTTTTAATATTTTTTATCATCTGTACCATGTGATACACAATTTCAATTGATGTTTCACAAATGGAAACAAAACTCGTATTTACGATTTTACAAATGATGTTTGCTCTAATAGTACGTCTGAAATATAAAGTAATTTTTGCAAACGATAAGTTTTTTTTAATGGGACTGCAAGATTGGCCAAACGATAAGTAATAATTATAGACTTTTTAAAATAAAATAAATGAAACTAGTCAATTTTAGCATGTAAATGTCTAATATCGAATTAATGCTGTGTTTGGCGTCTTTTTGCCTGTTGAACTCAACTTTTGTGTGGAAGCGGGTTAAGAGGCATAATTCTGTTACAAACCTACTTGTTTAATTTATATTTTTTCCCCTACTGATAAGGAAATCGAAAGCATTTTTAATCATACCTTAGTAATTTTTTAAAGTATATTTTGATAGTAATTTCACCTATTAAACAGTGCTGTTCTGAATTTTAAAGAAAACTTTCATGAGTATCCACATTCTTAAAACAAAAGAGTGAATTCCACTCCAGTTGGATAAGTGCATTTTCGACACTGGAAAGGAGTGGATATTTTCTCAGACTGAGTTAAAATTACTCGTTTGGAGTGATCCTGTCGGAGGTTTAACACACAAAGGATCCACTCCAAAAGGAGAAGATCATTTTCCAGACTAGAGAAGTGAAAATCAATCAGACTGAGTTAAAATCGCTCGTTCGTTGTAAGAGTGTACCGCAAAGTAAGTTAAAAGTTTCCTTTCTGAAATTGTACCCTTTATATCTCCCTACCCCAGTTCCATTCAACATATCACGACACCCATCTGAAGTATTCCAAATATAAATGACCCCAATTTGAAAAGGTCGTTAGTCTTGGTCCCAATTGTTCGTGTCCCCATTGTGTTCTAGCTCCTTTTGACAAATAGGTCTGGAGGCGACGAATCTGAAGGTAAAGTGTTTCCGGAATTAATGCATGGTTTGTGTTAGTAGGTTTTTGGAGAGGTTTCTATTAATATTTTGATATTTAATATAAAATAGTATAATATGATAATGCGTTATGTAATAAGGCAGTTCCACGTTAACTTTTTTAATGGCATTTGCATTCTTTATTTTCTTCACTCCTGAAAGAAATTCTACCCATTATGCTGTTCAGTTCTGGTCTCCCTTCCTCAGAAAATATATAAAGTTGCTTGATGATGATGATGATGAGTGATTAACAGGTGATATAATGAAGATAATACTTAATTAGATTTTGTCTTAATTTTTTATCTTTTTTCCCTTACAGATAAAGAAATCGAAAGCATTTTTAATCGTATCTTAGTTATCTTTTTAAGTGCATTTTGATAATCATTGTTCAAGTGCATTTTGATAATCAATTGTTCGTGTCCCCATTGCGTCCTAGTCCTTTTGACAAATACGTCTGGAGGCGGCGAATCTGAAGGTAAAGTGTTTCCGGAATTAATGCATGGTTTGTGTTAGTTGGTTTTTGGAGAGGTTTCTATTAATCTTTTGAAATTAAATATAAAATAGTATAATATGCGAATGTTTTATGTTATAAAACAGTTCCAAGTTAACTTTTTAAATAGAACTTGCATTATTTATTCTCTTCACTCCTGAAAAAGAAATCCTACGCATGGTATTCCAGATATAATTATACTTTGGGGCCGGGATATCCTGGTCGGTAAGGTCTTGGACTGGCATCCCTAAGTTTGCGAGTTCGAGTCCCGCTGCATTCCGAAAGCCCCCGTATACGCTAATGGTGATTGGTGCGCGTTAAATCCGTCATGGTCACTGAGTCCTCCAAGTTCCCATACCAAATCAATACCTCTGAGGGTGACAAGTCAATTCTGGAGTTCCTCTAGTTGGCCCCTGTCTCTAAAAATTACATTGATCAACTTATGTGAGTGTTGTGTGTGTCTCATCATTTAATTATTAATTTTTGAACTCTAAAATAAAATATAATTAGTGACAAATGTAGCGACACTTTTTTACGACGTAAGACCAGTCATGTAGCAGATTCCTTTTAAGGTTCTTTTCGCTTGCGTTTATCTCAGCAAAATTAGTGGAGATTCTATATGCATACTTTACCATCTTAAGTCCCTACAGTCATTATATAAAGTATAAGAGACAAAATTTCAACCAAAAAATGGCTTTTAGTTCTCGAGAACAGGCTGAGTCTGCAAAATGCTTAATCCAACAAAAAGTTTTCCTTGTCAATTAACCGTTGTCTAAAATGGTAATAGTTTCGCACGAATTATGACAGATAAAATCGTAAATGACTAGAAAACCGAACAAATTCGAATAAAATCTCGTCTTGTTGCAATTTTTTTAAAAATTCTTCGATGAAGGATAATTTCAAAATAATCGATGCGTGTCAGAAAACGACTCACTATTTTTCAAGTTTATCAATTGTTAATTAAATTACCATATGCTACTTTTCTTCAACATTTATTGTAATGTGTTGCTGATACGATTCCCATACCTAGCAGAAAAGTACTTACATGCCAAAACAATTCTTTATTAGAATTAAAGATTAAGAAACTAATGCATTAGCTCTACGAGACTAAGCCTCTTAATGGAAAGATCGCCCCTTCTGCAAACGAAGCCACCGAAAGAGAGATTTGCCTTTGGAAATGATAGCCGCCGATTATTCATCTGAACAAATTGCAGAAGATTTGTGGCGTAGATATAGATGGTTTCAGTTGCTAGTTTGAACATGAAGGGTAAGGCATCGACGCAACTTGATTGAATGAGGCCACTGAAGGTGCCTTTCGAGGTTTTGTCTTTGCCTTACTCATCCGATACAATTTCAAAAATAAATAGCTCCGTATACATGGCTCTGTGCAGGGTCAGGTAGTTTATTTCGATTGAATGTCTTTGTCGTACGTAAATTTATGTTCTTCCATAATGCTAGTTAGTCCCGGGCGTACACTCTTAAAACGAACGAGCGATTGTAACTCAGTCTGAGTAATTTTCACTCCTCCAGTCTGGAAAATGCACTTCTCTTCTTGGAGTGGATCCTTTGTGTGTTAAAACTCCGACAGGATCACTCCAAACGAGTGATTTTAACTCAGTCTGATTTAATATTCACCCTTTTCCAGTGTCGAAAATGCACTTCTCCTACTGGAGTGGATTTCACTCGTTTGTTTTAAGAGTGTAGGGTCCCCAATGGGGACCCTAAATTTAAGTTTCTATTGTGCTAAATGCTGTAAATTCCCCAAAAATGAGTAAATAAAAAAAATCTGATATTCCATTTCGTTTTTTGCTCTAACTTTGAGAAATGATCCTCTTTTCTTAAAGTGTATCAATTAATATTTAAATAACTTAATTCTATATGCTGTTTTTTTCATGCCTAGCAAAAAGGCAATTACACAACAAAGAAATTCTTTTATATAATTCAGGATTATGAAATAAATGCATTATTTCTACCAGACTGACCATCCCTCTTAAGAGATTGGCGAGGGTGGAACTATGATCATTTGTAACCCGGGAAGAGGGTCAAGCCCTGGGTTAATCCGGGGTAAGCCTCTTAATGGAAAGATCCCCCTTCGGCAAACGACTCTCCGCAGGAGAGATTTGCCTTTGGAAATGATAGCGGCCGATTATTCATCTGAATAAATTGCTGAAGATCTCTGGCATAGATTGTAAAAATTAAGTTGCATTGGTATTTCTCATTATGTTGAAACAGCATGTTTGCTATGTTTTAAAAACATATTTTATGCGTTGTAACAATTTCACTATGTTATAAAAAATCAGTTTTCATGCTTATCTTGTAACAATAGGCTCAACAATACTTTCTTTTAGTATGTTGTATCAGAATGTTGACTATTTTAAAACAATATGTCTATTACAATGGTTTGTAAAAATAAGTTATGGCAGTATTTCTTGTAAAGTTGTACCAACAAATTAACTACGTTGTGACAATATTTTTATGTTACAAAAACATTATTTCCTACATGCATGTTATAACAGTATGTTTACTAAACGTATGAACAAAAATATTTCCGATAAAATTGCAACAGAAAGTTTATTTTTGTAACAATATATAATTTACAGTAATCTAAAAATGTTGCAGATAAACATTATTGTTTGGGAAATACGGTTGAATTACAAAAACCCACACAATAAAAACTCAAATAAATTTCTTACGGTGTTTTATTCTATCACTAAATCACCAAGAAAGCTTTTCATGCGATTCCTTACATCATTAAATTCACCCACATTTTATTCCGAACAACGCAATAAACGAAACTTTTCAATCCCACCGAGCTCGTTGAAAAAATAATACACTTCCACCTCACAAAGCGAATTAAGGAAACCGTATGCAATTTTCTTTTAGAGGTCAGAGTTTGAGGACTGTGAAGGCCAGATAAATAACTATGCAAAAAATGGGTTGCCAATTGAAGCTATGATTGCCTCATTTTTGACGAGGTACACTCTTAAAACAAACACTCCTAATTTAACTCAGTCTGAGTGGATTTCACTCCTCCAGACTGGAAAATGCACTTCTCCTTTTGGATTGGATCCTTTGTGTGTTAAACCTCCGACAGGATCACTCCAAACGAGTGATTTTACCTCAGTCTGAGTAAATATGCATGCCTTTACGGTGTCGAAAATGCACTTCTCCAACTGGAATGGACTTCACTCTTTTGTTTTAAGAGTGTAAGCATTGCACTGATGTTGTTTGAAGGCTTTTGGCAATGGGCATTTTAATTGTAGATAGGGGGTCAAAAGGCTGACACCTGAGCCACCAACGGTACCATGTAGCTCTCGTACAATGTACGTGTAGTGTACAATGTACGTGTAGCTCTAGTACAATATAAGAAAACTACCTATATATTTACCACTATTGACACTATATTTACCATTACACATGTATTTCCATTTTTGTTAATTTTTTTTTCGATATAAGTAAACCGCCCATCTATATGCGTCTGTACCCCATTCCAAATGCTGTTTTAACGGTTTTAAAAATCACGTTCTTATCTAAAATACATTAGAGAAATATCTTATTTTTTTTAACATCTGTCTGTACGCTTTTTGGTTTGTCTGTCGTTTAACATACTGTTTCACTTTCCGTTCTTACCGTTCAATTAACAAAATTATTCCGCAGTTACACGCTTCTAGCGTTTGATTCCAGCAGCCATTTGAGAGTGACCTTGATTTTATCAAGGTAACAATTTAACAAGCAGATACTCTATAAGCTTCCGCTGAAAATGCCGCTCAAGGTCACGACCCTTTCTCGTTTGGTTTCGTGACCTTGAGTGCCTGTTTCAGCGGAAGCGTAGGGTATCTGCATGTTAAAATGTTACCTTGATAAAATCAAAGTCACGCTCAAATATCTGCTGTAATCAAACGCTCGAAGCGTGTAACTGTGGGGAGAGGGTTATGTCATCACAGATACCTACCCTTTAAGCTGTAGTCCGTCTGACTACCTATCCGTACTATAAGAGTTTTATGAGTATTAAATAGAAAACAAGCAAGCAATATAATACAGGGTTATTAAGTTCTTTCATACATTTCATTTAATTATTGAAATCATGATTTTTTTAAATGAAATTCCATTGGGTTTAAAGTTTGTTTCATTTCAATGTAGCATAGCTTGCTATGTACCCGTTGCCGTACAAGCAGTAGACGAAATTATGTTTTAACAAAATGTACAACATAATTTCCATTAATGCTGTAGCATATTTCTATATATCAATATTGCTGCAACAGAATAACACCATAATTTCATTACAACATAATTTCGTTTCTATATAACTTCGTTACAGCATAACTAATGTTGTATACCATACATCTATCCCATAACATTTATGTCGGCAAGCGTATTCCATTTTCATGGCGAATTTTAGACTGCTTCACTAGAATCTTTCACGCCAAATATATCACCTTATTCTGAACTTCGTGAATTTACTCGACAGATGAGTTCTACAATGTATTTTAACATCGGATCTTGCCCACAGAAAACAAGAATTTGCAAGTTTATTGTGTGCACTAGCATGCGAATTAGGGTTAAGGATATCCGGCTGTATTACATTTGCTAGATGTGAGTGGAAATAACGTTTGGCGAAACGTCGCTTTTTTGGAGATTTTTTTATTTATTTCTTTGGCCATGTTCTGTTATACGGTATTAAATGATATCCACGATTTGCCTTGTAGAGTGATACTATAAAACATTCACGACTGATTTGTAAGTTCCATTAATTTTTAAGAACCGAGCAAAACACGTATATTCTTATAATCCAAATATACTTTTCAAACAAATATATGCTAAAAATATTTTTGCTCATATTTAAGAAAAAAAAAAGTATATGTTTAATAGTTACTGAGTGACACGCCTAGCTATAAAAATACTCATATTTTGTGCTACAAATGCAAAAAAAGGCCGTATCACTTATTTGTAATAACAGTTTATTTTAACATTGTTTTTAATGCAAAATTCCTTTAAAATTAACAAGTTAAAGAACTTTTTGAAATTTTTTTAAAAAAAGTTAAAACTATTATTTTAAGAAATGTAATATTGTATTGACCCTTGTTCAACTTCATTTTTTATAGAAATAAGTGACTAATACCTGTAATCAAAGGCTGAAAAATATTTGGATCTTCTATAGGACCAGGTCAGTTTCATAAACTCGTTAATTGTTTGTCTGGAGGTATTAAAAATGTCTCCAAATAGGGACGACAGGTAGCAAGAGTTTCACACCTTCGCTAACGAAAATAAAAAGCATTAACTTTAAAGTTTTTAAATTTTACTTTCTAGTAAAGCTAATAGTTAATAAATAATTGGTAATTTAAAGCAATTTAAGCCCTCTCTCTCTCTTGAGCTATCATTAACGAAGATACGACAGTAGTAATGTTTCATACCTATGTCAAAGTTTCCCAATCAAATATTTTTGTCATTTCATCTAGTTCAAAACAAGCAACCCTTGGACAACACTCTAAGTTTATTGATTCTTCAGACTCAGAATCAGAGGCTTTGTTTAAGATGCACTGTTGCGCTGCATTGTTAAAAGGCTTATTGCCGCATTGTTATGTATAGGGATAAATATTGTGAAGTAGGGTTAAAATTTCACATCCTAAGGTCATTGTTGAATTTATAAGAGGCTTTATATGCTATATATTAGGTATATAATGTTATTGGGTTTCATTTTAGAGTGTCTTTGTTATGAGCGTTGTTGTGAGACTTTGAAGTAAATATGCATGTTCTTTACAGTTTCTATATTAAATTACGTTTGCAAATTCAATTTTATTGAAATTGAAAGGTTGTAATATCAAAGTTGTTTCATCAAAGAACACTAAAAAAAAACTTGTGTTGAATTTTAATTATTTTCTCCCAGTTATTACAAGTTGTGTTGAAACAATGCACATATTGTGTTGCGTCCAAAACATAATACATCTTTAGCGCAAAAATTATGTTGAGGCTCAGCAAGCATCTATTCTTACAAAAAAAAAAAAAAACTAAACATTGTGTTATATGTTATAGGGGAGACCGGGTCAAGTCGATACACTTTTTACTTTCTGATTTTTGTAATTTTTTTCTGTCAATATTTTGAAACAAACTAAGTGTAGTTAGTAACTATAACTCTTTGGCTAACGCCTTATATTTTTATAATCTAAATAGAATTGAATTTTCACTGACAAAAAAAAAATGTTTTTTTAACATGTTGCAATGTGTATCAACTTAACCCGATCTGGGTCAAGTTGATACGGCATTGGGTCAAGTTGATACGCTTATGAGTAAGCTGAGACGGTGCTAGGAAATATTTAAATATATCTAATAAAAAATGCAGTAATTACGAAAAGTGTTTTATTTTACAATATCAATAGGTTTTTAACTTAATATGATACAAAGTTTTACATGATAGGGCCTACATTGATTGTAACTGATTACTCCGAGTCTGAGAAATTGGGATCTGATTGATAATTGAAATACGTGTAAAATGGATTGTCTTCAGCACATGCGATGTGTGCCCACTTCTTACAGGATATGCATTGAATACAGTCCTGGCCAGGCTTTGACGTTGAATATGTTTTGAAGCACATCAAACAAAAAGACTCTTCGCCTTCATCAGAGTCTGATTCATCATTTTCAATTTTTCTTCGTTTCTCTCTCTTTTTATTTTTAACTTCTTTCTTTTGTCAGGTTTTCTGTTCTTTGTTTTCGGTTCTTTTCTGTTCTTCCATTCTTGGTAATATTACCCCCTAATGATTTAAACAATTTTAACTTTTATTTTCCTGTTAAAATATATCTGCTAAGCTCCTCCTCAAGTTCGTCAGTCAATATTTGTCGATGTTTAGCATAACCCATTTTTACAACCTCGTCAGTAGCTTCTGGCATTTCAAGTTTTATTTTCCCTTTTTTGTCTTGAACCTGTAAAGAGCTATTGTGTCTATATTAAAGATTTTGGCCGCTGCCCTAATATACATTCTGCCATTTCTAATCTCTTCATAAGCTCTTCCAAAAATATCAATTGGTATTTCGCCTCTTTAGTTTCTTGGTATCTATAAATAAATGCAACAAATGAAAATTCTTGTGGGTTAAGTTGATACACCGTATCAACTTGACCCCAAAGAAGCGTATCAACTTGACCCAACTGTAGCCATTACACTAAACCGCAAAATACGGAAAACCAATAAGAGCTAGAACAAAGTCTACTAGGTTACATTCTTGCCTTTATAGCATGTAACAATGTGATGTTATTTATAACACAATCTACTAACAAGTAAACTTTCAATAGCACTTCAAATACAGGGGTAAAAATTTACTTTTAAAGCTCAAAACCAGTATTTAATTCACAACTCATAGAACAAAGCAACCTCCTCTAAGTGCTCACGCGTGGTTGTTGACGAAGGACCGGTCGTCCAGTCAAGTAAGTACCAGTTAATTGCACCTGCGCATTACGGAGTTATTTTGACTGTATCAACTTGACCCTGTATCAACTAGACCCGGTCTCCCCTACATGTAAAAATTACAGCAAGCCACAAGACAGTGGAAGATTTTCTTTCATTATCAAGGCGGAGAGAACCCACTTTCACGCGTGTTTACAGTTTCATGGCTTTTTCAGAAGTGCGCACTAAAACATATCGAATTGTATTAGTTGCAACTGATAACGTGGTGTCCATACCTTCCACAACTTTCTCAAATCATGACTCAGTGGTTTTATCTGCGTGTGCATTTGACGCAATCTTGTATTTTTAATTCAAGAGTACGTTTTTATCTGCGCTTGTAAAGGTTACAAGTAAATGAGGTTGACAAATGTGTATAATTTTACAATATTTAAGTAGTGAGAATATTGTCTCAGGTATAATTTTACATAATCAAGTATTGAGAATGTTGTCTCATACGTGTTATCCGTTAGAAACTTATCTCGTTTTAATACGTTAACTAATCAAAATTACTTTTTGTCAGTAAAAGGGAGCCTGTTTATTGTTTATAAAGCAAAAGGTTCAAGAAAAATTACTAGTATTTCATGAGTTAAAGCTACTAAAATTATTATGCGTCAAAACATAAATCGTTCATTTAAATATTTATTCATTTTATACTTTGAACTGAGTTAGTCATTTAAATTCACTTGAAAAGGTAAGCTCAAAAATACACACGATTAACCGAATCATAGTTTGACATTTAAAATAAACGTTTATTCTTTATCTGATCTGTTCTATGTCTTGCATTAGGGGATTAGAATAAGTAAAATACACCGACATTTTAAATCATGTATGTTTTTAATTATACGCTTCAATGAAATTCAAATTCATTCGTTGTTTTTCAATTACATGGGTATACAGTTAGGTAGTTTCCTTGCTCAGAATCAAATTGAATTATTTTAATTTGTAAATTTAAACATATTTCAAATCGATTTGGAATTAAAGTCAAACAAAATTGATTAAGTGCTTAGTTAATGCGCTTGTAGCGGTTCTATGAACAAGCACACAAGCTGGAATATATATGTATCATATCATTAAATTAATATGTAGTTAACAGTCTCTTAGTTATTCATTTTTGTCTAAGCTAAGTTTGTATGTAGGTAGATAAGTAATCGTTTCCGACTGTCTACACTCTCAAAAATGAATGCTCAAAAACGACGAAATTTTTCTTAATTTTGACGATTCCGTTACTGGCAAATGCTCCGAGTTTTCGTTTCCTCAAAGTGAGGAAATTTGAATCGTCATTTTAATGAGTATTTGAATGTCGTCTAATCTAAAGAAATATTTCGTCATTTTTGAGCATGTAAGTACAACAATGAGATTTAGTTTCCTCAAAATCAAGATACAGAATCGTCAAATCACGATCGTAAAAGTGAGGATTCTTGTTTACTCAAAAGTCACGTGAGAGTTTGACGAAACAATCCTCAAAATTAACGAAATGAGGCTTGAAGATTCATGAATCGTCAAAAATGAAACTGTTATTTCTGAGAGTGTATTTCTAGCATTCAGTAAGACGCATAAACATAGCCAATTACGCCAGTAACTTTACGCATAGCCAATTACGCCAGTAACTTTACGCATAGCCAATTACGCCAGTAACTTTACGCATAGGCAATTACGTCGGTAACTAACCCTTTTCCTAGTGATGAAGTCAGCACCTCAGAGGCAACCAACGGAGCTTCTATGACATCGTACTTTAACGAACTCTCTCCATCGGTGCTTTGAACTCCACAAATTAAACAAGCACATCAATTAAAAAAATAGTTTCATTCTATTTACAACTGCTTGTAAAATCCTTTAAAATCGTTGTAAAAATGTTGAAACAATTTCGTTTATGAAGATTTGTAATATTTTTTTTTAAAATTGCTCTAAAAAGGATGAAACGTTTTTTTTTTACAATGGATAGTAAAATTCTTTAAAATCGCTTTAAAAAAAGATGAAAAAAATCCTTAAAACAATTTGTAAAATCCTTTAAAACTGCTGTAAAGGGGCTGAAACAAATACACTTTTAACAATTTGGGGGGGGGGGGGGTAAAATCCTTTCAAATCGTTTCAAAAATGTTGAAACAATTTAGTTGTTAAGGATTTGTAAAATTCTTTTAAACTGTTGTAAAAAGAATGAAACAAATTTTTCACAGCGAATTGTAAATTTATTTCAAATCGCTTTAAAAAAGATGAAAAAAAATCCTTAAAAAATTTATAAAATTCTTTAAACTGCTGTAAAAGGGCTGAAGCAAATACAATTACAACAATTTGTAAAATCCTTTCAAATCGTTGCAAAACTGTTGAAACAGTTATGTGTATAATGATTTGTAAAATTCCTTTAAATTGCTGTAAAAAATTAAAACAAACTTTTTACAAAAAAAAAAATCTTTAAATCGCTTTAAAAAAGATGAAAAACAATTTGTAACATTCTTTAAAAAGGCTGAAACAAATAAAATTACAACAATTTGTAAAATCCTTTTCTCTACGATTTTAGCCCAATGTCAATATATCTTCTCCCCACCCTTTTAATTAAATCCCATTCAGAAGTTCCACTCACGGCTAAATAGTTTAACTGTGAACTCCGCTTTACATACCCTAATTGTGTTAACCGGACCCCGACTTTCACGCCCTTGGCTTCATGAGATCGGATATTCCCCTATCCACAAAGAGTCGATCCCACTGAGTTAAGTATTAGAGCAAGATTCTTAGATTTACAATGTAAAAAATTGGATATTTTACAGAAAAAACATGTATTTACAGAAAAATATTTATATTAACTTGTAAGAGTTTTTTCTGTAATTATAAAATTTGAAGTAAAATTGTTATTTCTATTTTTTAACAAGATAAAGGGAGCTTGACAAAACATAACAAACTTTTCAATTTCTTGTAAAAGCTCCGAAGCATCGAAAAAGCTAAAAAGCTCAGGTTAGGTTTTAATTATCGTCGCACTAGAGCTACACGAGGGCTATTGACGATGGGCGTCGTATTTTCGTTATTCCTGAATTGCGAGTTCTAACTATTTTTATGCACTTGAACATTGTCACCTAGATCAACAGACCTTTTTACTGAACTATACGATTTACTTACACCTTCATTCTCTCAATAATTGAATTAATAGATGTTACTTCATTCGGAAACTGAAAATCCTGCTTTTTTACATCTAATAACTAAAATAAAACAATAAACCAAAACTTTAATATTTGGAAATGTATATGTATAACATTGAATCGAAAAGAAAACATTAAGGATACCTTGAATATGATTCAAATAGTGCAATAATACGTGATCCCGAACCATAATAAATTATATTATTGATACCACCCGATCCCTCTAAATCCGATAGTGGAATTAAGATTAATCCCCTACTTCCCCACTTCAGACGATCAATTATCTCACCGAACACGTTTCCCGTAATCGTCCCAGCAGCAGAGATGCAACTCAACTCGACTTGGTCACATACTCCTTTCCTATGGGGAATGTTGGGGAGGGTAGAAGAAGAATGAGATGTTTGGCGACATAAATAGGATAGCTAATAAAATAAACATAATGGAACGTTAGTAGAATGATAACATGAAATAACATTTTTACGAGGATTTGAATGTCGTCTAATCTAAAGAAATATTTTGTCATTTTTGAGCATGTGAGTACAACAATGAGATTCAGTTTCCTCAAAATCAAGATACAGAATCGTCAAATCACGATCGTAAAAATGAGGATTCGCGTTTAGTCAAAAGTGTTGTGATAGTTTGACGAAACAATCCTCAAAATTAACGAAATGAGGCTTGAGGATTCATGAATCGTCAAAAATGAAAGTGTTATTTCTGAGAGTGTAAGTTAACTAAGTATATGACAAGTGACAGTGATTGCGCCCTTAAGAAGGGAAGGGCGTAGGCTATATATAGCCCATTACCCCGCTCGACAGAAGAGACAGTCACAAGAGACACACAAAGAAGGACGCCACAAACACATCGACAAATTACAACATTTATTGACAAACACAAACATCCATGCCTTTACCGGGATTCGAACCCGAACCCAGCAGCTCCAAAGGCTAGTATACTAACCATTGTGCCAGTGGACCGGCAATTTTTTTTATTTTACTTTAGTACAAATTCTTATAGTACGGACTGTGACAGACAGGCGGACAAAAAATATAACATAGGTATCTAAAGTCATATCGTTAAAAAAAGACTTTAGTAGGGGAGTGGAATTTAGGGGGAGGGTACGGACGTATGGACAGAAAGAAAGATGTACCGATAATTGAAAATGGTATTAAATATTGTTTCTGATGCCATAACTTCCATTTTTTTTTTATTTTGGACAGTTAAAATGAAATTAAAATTGGTTTGGACTGATAAACTAACTTAAAAAAAGTATACTGAAAAAAAAGATGGTGTAGATTACTTTGTAACTTTTCAGGTACCACCACATCTACTAGTAAATAAACTGTCACCAATCTTTCAAACTAAGTAAACTTCCGTAGTTATGTGAAGCAAATTGTTATAAAGCTTTCAGTGCCCCATGGCTATCTTTTCTAATGATGGGCAGTTACCAATAAACGGAATGTGAACAAGTTTTTTTTTTAAATATAGGGTAAGGTGAGGTAAGTGGGACCCCTTTTTTGGCATAATTCGACTTTAGATCCTCATGGCACTGGATGCAATAGACTAAACAACTTATTTTTTTGTGTGGCCCATTCTCTCATATGTTATAACTGTACCCATGGCAACCTTAAAACAAATTGGCAAATAATAAATAAAAAAAAATATTTTTTCATTTTGGTCGTCCGAGTGGCCCACTTGCCCCGCAAGGTGGGGTAAGTGGGCACCCGTCCAATATATTTTTACACATAACTGGTCGAGATATGGTGGGGCAAGTGGGATAATCTACATGATTTTTTGAGTGTTTGGAACCAAAAATGACTTATGTATCTCCAATAGTTCCCCCAAAGCAACTTTTTCTGGCACATGCAAGCTTATTAAAAGAAAAATTATGTTAATTTTCATCTTTTTATTTTTGCATGTAGTGTAACCTAATTGTTAGTGGACAGATTTTAAACTGGCCTATGGCAATGAATAGGACTATGAATAGTGAATATGACTAACGCTATGAATCAATAAAAATTATTTTTTTAAGTATACTAAAGAGTTGGGGCAAATGGGCCAACCGTGGCTCACTTACCCCTCCATTATAGTAGCCCACTTACCCCAAACGCAGGGCAAATGCCCCCTCCCCCAATTTTGTTTTAACCTTATCAACATTACAAGTGCATAACACTGCAAAAAGATACTATGTTTTATACACTTTCAAAATATATAACATTTTGTTTTGTATCATAAACCGTTTGGGAATAAATAAAAAAAAATAGTATGATGGCGTGAATTACTATAAGATGCAATTTTAAAAATTGTCGCACATTTTTACATACTTAAATGAAAATGATGCCATAATGTTTCCTGTATCTATTGGGGTAAATACGTAAAAAGATTGTAATATATGTTTTTTAAGTCCATAATTCGGGAAATGCCAGGAGGGGTATCCCACTTACCCCAATGGCCCACTTACCCCATATTACCCTACTATAATTTTATATATAAGATTTTGAATTTTTACTCATATTAGTTTTGTTTAGGTAAGCTTCAGTTTTCCTCTTCCATTTTTAATTTTTTTTATAATAATTTCACCGCGTCACTACTTGAGTGGCGCTTCAAAAGATGTAGTCCCGCAGTCATCAAGTAACCCCTTGTTGTCGAGGCCTGATATAGTCCGACCACGATAACTTGGCAACCAAAATATTTTAATTGTGGACCAGTCCACTTCGAAAAAAGGTACGGAAGGTTTTGATTTTGGGCAAGAGTTACTATGTTTGGCGATTCATTGCTTTTAGGTTTAGAAACAGAATATCAATCGAAGGGTAGATCGAACTTGCATCGAGATTACTCTTATATATCCCATTAATATTTAAGTTATAGCGTCCCTCGGTGTAATACCTAGTCACAGTCATATTTTTAAGTTTTAAAACCCTTCATCGAAATAAAAAAAACCATTGAAGTATACTGGGAAATATACTCAGTGGAACTTATAACTTAACTACGAGTTTGTTTATTAATTTTGAACTTTTTTTTAGCAATGGTTAATTAAATTTCTGTAAAATAATCATAGATTTAGTTATTTCACGATTCAAAATATCAAAGAAATACACGTGTAATCGTTAACCGCTACCAGCAATCAACAACAATCCTCTTGTAGCCGAGAACTGATGTGTAGTTCTAGTGAGATACATTATTTACAATCGCACTACACCAACAAACCCTATTCTCGCCAAACGCCTTGATCCGGCAACCCTTCCTCCTTCGGCTTAAAACCTCAATTCAAAGTGGAATCTTCCACAATCAAAATATTTTGATTGCCAAGTTATCGTGGTCGAACTATACTCTACTTAGTATGGCATCGGTTAACTGTGAAAAAAACATGCCAAATCAGTCGCCAAGGGCTTGTTTGGGTGCATTTCTTAAACGATCAATGGCTTCACTTGGCAAAACAGTTTTCGCAGTTCGTTCGAATATGCAGCACATTTATCCTATTCTAGCCTTCATGACGAATGTGATCGGTGGCTTAATTTACTGCGTTCTTTTTGTTCATTTATTGGTCTTGTTGGGAAGAAATAGAAGAGATAGAACATAGTTGTTATGCATGCTTATCATATTAACGGTTTTACTGGTGTACTTAGGGTAATGATTTCTTCTTTTGCTTCTTATATATTCCAAATAGTACATTCTGATGGATGCTTTCATTATTAAAGGAATAAGTTTATTTTTTGGCTGTTCCGAAAGAAGGAAACAAAACCTGTTTTTAACCTAAATAGTGTAGCCGGCTGTGCGCAAAAAGGGGTTATACTTTTTATAAAAAAAATTAAATCGGAAGGATAGCTTGACGTTACGAAGAGCTTCTATGGCATTAAAGTTGAATAGTCCATCGTTACGGCAAACTTGTGTAGCCTCCATTGCAATGTAAAATAAACTAAAATTAAATTTCGTGCATTGGTGTTTATAATTTTTTTAAGTTAATATTTAGTAAAGCCTACCCGGTAGCACAACGGTTAGGGAGCTGGCCTTTGGAGCTGCTGGGTTCGGGTTCGAATCCCGGTAAGGCATGGATGTTTGTGTTTGTCAATTAATGTTGTTATTTGTCTGTGTGTTGACCTTAGTAGTTGATGTTAGTGTCATCCTTTCTTTGTGTGTCTATTGTGACTGTGTCACTTCTGACGAGCAGGGTAACGTACAATAAAGCCTTTGCTCTTTCTTTTTGGAGGGAGCATTCACTGATATTTTTTTGTCATAATGTTTTGTGTTTCTATGTTATTTACCTGTTATTTAATCGATATTAATACAAATTTTTTATTTATATCAATATCCATTATAATTTCACAACTCTCACAATTGAAAATATTCATCAGAACCAGTATCCATAACAAATCATCCACACTCTCCAATACATTTAGAAAATCAAACTCAAAACCCATACAAATTACTGCTTAAAAGCAATTTGCGTTAGTTAGGAAACTAACGTCATTTGAATGCGATAATTTGGGCCAGATCGCAGGATTAATGCCGTCTACCCAGTGACATTAATTGCTGTTCTCGCCCAGTGGAATTGATTATCAACGCCGAAGATTTGATGTATAACACCCAGTAGGTGTTTGATTATTTAACGATGTTGACAAGAGACTGGCATGTGAGTCCCCGAATGTGTTATGAATTGCGTGTTAGAATGGATTGGATGTTTGCTATAAACATCCTTTACTTATTAAAGCCATTATGAAATACTTATTAACAATTTCAGTCCCAAAAATTTACTAAACTACAGAAACTTCTGATATTCACAAAATAAGATTATTTTAGGTCAAATATACGAGTTCCATAAGAAAAGAAATTCATTTTAATTTTTTATATGGTTTTTGAAATAATGCCAAAATTTGTGGAAACTGTGGAAAACGACAAAATAAAAAAATGTATATTACCTAAAAACACTTCGAATTATATATTTTAGGGTATCTGACCATATTATTAAAAAAAATTAGTAATTATTTTAACCAAAATAGTTTAATTTGTGTTTTAAATATGTGGAACTGAAGTGAACTTATCAAAAATCAGGTGAAACGCATGTTGGCTATTTTCTGAATAAAAAAAATAATAGTAGTTCTGACTTCTATTGAGATTAATGTAAAATATTGTCTAATAGAACAGAGTAAGAAGAATCAAATGATGTGTGTTTGGATGTCATAACGTTAGATAAACATTTGGAAAAAAATATTGAAAGTAATGATGCCAAATGGCATCACTGGGACTGAAAGGTTTAAAGGTAGATTTTATAGAATAAAATAGCATAAAAAAACTCGATGTAAGGTTTTAAAGGTCTCGATTTAAGGTTTTTGTTTTCTTGATATAAATGTAGGCAACTTAGAAATTATAAGTAAATTACACAAACCAAGGATTGCATATTAAACTTGTTACAGATTTAGTGTTTGAACCTTTAACGCATTATCAAATGAAGCTAATGATCGTGATTTTAGAATGTTTCAAACAATAAAATAGTAGTAATAACACCACCAGTCACAATAACCCATACAAATTACCGCTTAAAAGCAATTTGCGTTAGTTAGGAAACTAACGTCATTTGAATGCGATAATTTCAGGCAGATCGCAGGATTAATGCCGTCTACCCAGTGACATTAATTGCTGTTCTCGGCCCAGTAGAATTGATTATCAACGCCGAAGATTTGATGTATAACACCCAGTAGGTGTTTGATTATTTAACGTTGTTGACAAGGGACTGTCATGTGAGTCCCCGAATGTGTTATGAATCGCGTGTTAGAATGGATTGGATGTTTGCTATAAACATCCTTTATTTATTGAAGCCATTATGAAATACTTATTAAAGGTAGATTTCAAAGATATAGAATAAAATAGCATAAAAAACTCGATGGTAAGATATAGAATAAAATAGCATAAAAAACTCGAAACTGTAAGGTTTTAAAGATTGTAGTTGTTTAGCTACTATAACAATCTTGTGTGGTATCGTATGGTATGGTACATATATATTCCAGCTTGTGTGCTTGTTTAGAGAGCCGCTTATTAGCTTTCGTCAAATGGGACAGACACAGAAAGAATTTTTACAGTCACCAAGAAATGAATAACACATAGACAAATAACAACATTTATTGACGGTCACAAACATCCATGAATGACCGGGATTCGAACCCGACCCCAGCAGCTCCAAAGGCTAGTACACTAACCATTCAGCCACCGGGGCCGCAGAATAGTTGTTTGAACACCCAGTAGGTGTTTGATTACTCGATTTTTTTCTCTATGGTTTTTCCGTAATTAACGAACCAGTTGTTCCAGCACTAATATAAAACTAAACTTTTATAGATATTTTACTTTTTATTTGGAAAGCGAATTAAGTTCCTCTTTTAAAAAATACTCCAATTATGTTTTACTAAACATAGATGTTAATAAAAAAAAGTCATTTAAGAATTTATGCAAGGAAAAAAAATGTATTTTCTTTTTTCAGGGCACACTCTTAGAAATAACACTTTAATTTTTGACGATTCATGAATCCTCAAACCTCATTTCGTTAATTTTGAGGATTGTTTCGTCAAACTATCTTGAGTTGACTTTTGAGTAAACTTGAATCCTCACTTTTACGATCGTGATTTGACGATTCTGTATCTTGATTTTGAGGAAACTGAATCTCATTGTTGTACTCACATGCTCAAACATGACGAAATATTTCTTTAGATTAGACGACATTCAAATACTCATAAAAATGACGATTCAAATTCCTCACAATCGTCACTCATTTTTTAGAGTGCAGAAGGGAGATTAAAAGTAATGATAGTTTTATAAGCATAATAAAACATTAAAACTCAAAAACAAGATATATGTATTAAAACACCAACGTAAATTTTATAAATAAGAATTTTAAACTCGCTTCATCACTGGTAATTTTTCTATCGGTATTTATGAAGTTATTTAATTTTAAATATATAAATATGCAAACCAAAACACAAGTCAAAAATCCGGAATTCCTTTTTAAAATGTAAGCAATGCGGATGCTCATGACACAACTAATTTATCAAATACGATATGACGAATAATTATTGCGTGTCATTCCCCAACAAACTCAACTGAGAATTTAGCTAATTAAGCATATTTGAAAACGCAATTTAATGAAATTACCATTAGGTGCCTCCTCAAATTTTCCCCAGCCCCCTGATAATACCCAGAACACACGTAATGCCTATTAAGACAGATAAAATGAATTATTTATGTAATTAAGATTCAGATGAGAAATATCCTAGGTGTATTCATAAGGATAGTTTAAGATTATCTTTCATGATTAAGATAATATTCCCCGGAACTACACGGTAATGAAGGTTTCATGCAAGTATGAAGTTTGCGGGACTAAATTAATTTTGGTTATTCAAAGAAACATGGGCGCTTGCACATAAATCGACACTAGTATCCGATGCATTCTGTGTTACTTTAATGTTGTTTGGTTGGTAGACATGTATATTCAGGTTTGTGTGCTTGGTCAGAGGCCCACTTATCGACACCCGTCAAGTATAATACAGGCACAACACACACATAAGTGACAGAATCTGCCATCTATCGCCACATCCGCAATTAAGACATGTCCCTGAAAGTGAAGGAAATAGTCTCCAGGGATCTGTACCCGTAGGAAACTGCGCAACGACCTTCCACAGGACTTTCGGACCCACAGATTTAGATAACATGTACTCCGCATATACTCGGTGGGTCTTCAGTGGTATCGGGACTCTATCGCGGGACCATAAAGTTAAAGGAACGAGTCCTTGACCACTAGCCTATTCACGGCCACCACTTTAATGTTAAACTGACCAAACCAAAACGAACATAATAAATTTAGCTATTTATTTGATTTCCTTTAACTTAATATTTTTTATACAAAGTATGTTATCGGAATAATGAATATGAGAAGAATAATAAGCAATTGGAAGCACACCAGCTTATATGCATTCCATTGTGTTAATATAAGTGAGTCGACAAATTAAGGACCTTGCTAGCTTGGGAACTAAACAATGGAAGTTTAACGTAAGTGTAAAACATTGTTCTGATTATCTGCCACGACGATCCAGTCTTTTTGGTTGACATTTACCCGGAATCCTAAAAATTCCAAGTTGCCAGAACTATTGGAGAGTTGGTTTACCACTTTAGCGGTGCATCAAAATTTCGGTTTTACATCACAATTGGCAAATCCACTTTGCAGTGGTGGCAATTATAATCTGCATATTTACTATGCGATCCTCGAAAAGGCTTTCTAAATTGTCCTTTCACTTGGTTTTCTAGAAAACGGGGGAGAGCATCGCTTTTCTAAACTTAACGCGTTTGGTGTTCAGTTGTGGGGTTAACAATCCGAACAGTTTAAACCCAAGAAGGGTGAGGAAAAAACACGCTCACGCCACCGTTTCGAAGAAGCGGGGAAGGGAGAGGAAAATGCGGGGATGGGGGAGTAAAAATGCTTTTGAGGCCTGCATTCTGGATTTACATACTATAGAAAGTTCCATGATTACGGCTCAATCTTACAACAAAATGTTTAACAATGTTATAATAAATAGACAGAGATTAGAATACACAATATTATTAGAAGTAGCACATATTTCTCTAAGGCAGTTTGTAACACTAATTTTCTTATCTTCTTAGGATATCTCTTCAAGCGGTCAACCACTCTGATCGTTTGGTATTCCCCATGAGTAACTAGGTACTCTAGATAAAGGGGCATGTGTTAGATGATAACTACATTCCGATTGTTAGCAGTTATTTGTATTCATATCAGGATGTAGTAACGCCGTTAACTTCCCTGTATGTGTTGTATCTGTGCTAATGTAAAAGGTTAGGGGTTTATACTACACGTTGCGATACATACGCAAGTAACAGTATAATTTGTATGTAGGTAGATATCACTTGGTAAGTATAGATCAGTGTAGCAGAACTTTAATCAGATCTTCGGTCTAATGACAAAGCCATGAATGTGCAAAAACACAGAGATGGAAAACTGGACACTGCTGTTATTCACAGTTTTCTAAAAATGTAATTCCCTAGAATTTGCACATGCGTAGTTTTTCTAAAACGTTGATATGAATAAGTTGTTACCAGAAAACTTTATACCCAATGATTATTTGGAATAATACACTGCTCCAAACAATTAGGTTAGCGCATGTTTTAAACCTTTCACCCCCAATGGTTTCTTTTGGAATCATCAGCTTTCGATTTGGTTATCAAGTTAAGATCGCACTTATTTATCGTAAGATGGAAGAAACATGTCTTTTGAAGAAAAAAATTATGTTTGCTTTAATTAAATGAAAATATAAAAAACATGGTAAACTAAAATTCACACTGAAGCAATTTTATTAAACAAATTGACCCTAAATTCTTCATTTTTGCATTTTTAGATGTTTACAAATTAATTGTAATGATTTTTTACAAAAGGTTTTTTTTTTTTAAATTGTTATAATTTATTCAAAAGTTAAGATTCCAATACCCCCCTTAAATTTTAGTTAAAAAATTAAGGTTTTGTTCCCTATTTTTTTACCATTTCATTCTGGATGCATAAAATATCTATTTCACAAACTGTTATATTTGTAGAATATAAAATAAAAACCTGGGACCGAAAAGGTTAACAAAAGCACGCAAAGGGCTCCATTAATTTTAATTGTGGAGGTGGCTCGTGATGGATGGCAGCACCTGTCGCATATGTATGTGTGTGTTTTGCCCGTCTTACATGACGTAGGTTTATAAGTGGGTCTCAGACAAAGCACTCATGCCTGAAAATATATGTCTACCAACCAACCCTTCATTGTTAAGAGCAGTGTAATTGGATTTGGATTGAACATATTAATTACTTAGTAAACAGAAGAGTGACAAGTGTGCCGGTCCGAATACCTTTTCTTAATACAAACAATATTTAATAGCATTTATACTAACTTTTTTAATAAAACTTTTTTGAATTTGATAATAAAAATACTTAACTGAGATTTCATTATGGTAATTTTAATTTATTTTTATTAAAATAGAATTGCGCATACTTTTAAACTTTCAATTAAGGCAGGTCTAAACTATATTAAATTCTTAGATATTGAAATTTTACGCAATTTGAGCAATTCACGAAATGTAGTTTCAAAATATATTAAAAATCTCATTTGAAGGGCAAATTTTATACTTTTTATCGGCAAAGTATTTCTTCATTAAAACTAAAAATCCTTTTTATAAACCTTTTTTTTTAATGCATTTTTTTGTAATCACAATTTTATAGCTATTTCAATATCGCTTCTAACATTTAAACAGATTCAGTACATTTTTCTTTATAATGATAGCTTTCAAAGACTTGAATTATATTGGAAAAGCAATTGATATTGCTTTTCTACCTATTAAGGAACGTTATTAGTTTCTCTAAATTGAATTTAAAAACATCGAAATAGATTGTTTATTGTTTAGTGTGTTTGCGTGTTTTTATTAGAGAAGCAGACGTCATTTCGCAGTATTTTGGAAACTTTATTGGATGTTTTTCATTTAATTGCTTTTAAAGGACTGTTTTGAACCGTGTTCAGTACACTCAGAAAACACTTGTGCCGACTTTCAATACAAAATTGAGTTTTTCTCAGTTATTAAAAGTTGTGTTAAAAGATGTTTTGTTCAAGTAGAGATTTTTGGTCTCATGTCTTAGATCTCCTACTAGATTGTACAACCCACGGTTTTTAGTTTCCATTAAACTCAAATTATCAATTATTGAATTTAATTTTTTAATATAACAAATTAGGTAACGTAAGTATTGAGTCAGAATCAAGTATCCGAAAAAGATATTTTGAGTTTTCTACACGTTTCCGAGGGTGAAGATTCTAAAAAATAGGTGTAGAAGTCATATTCCATCTTTCATAATGTCTGTCCATTTATTTGTTTCAAACCACCCCGGTTCGGACCAAAAGAGCTACGGACTTCAAAGTTGATGCACAAGTCCTGTAAATCCCTCCCGATCATTGGCGGCTACATTTTATGAAGAGGTTATTTCAAAGCTTGTTTACAGGTATGACAAATGACTTAATCGTCAAGGTGATTATGCGGAGAAATAAGCAGTATTGTACATTATTTTTGGTAAAATATATATATTTTTTTGTATTTTGTAAAAAATATTTTTTTCTTTTTGTTACAGCCCATCGAAGGTTGAAAAAAAACAGCCCTCAAATAAAGTATATAGTTTCCGGGAATTTTCATGACCAAAAATTGTGTTTGTTTTCGATTAAATAAACATGGACTATGGATTTTTAACGAAACATTTTGTTTTTTGAGAATTATGCATACCAAAATAGTTGCATTTCTAGAATACAAATTGCTATCAAATTTAAATGTGTCGTAAGTATGAAATTTTTTTTTCAAGTTTTATGTAAAATCATTTAAATTTATGCATCTATGTCATTTATTGATTTGTATTTGAATTGCGAAACTTGTGAATTACATAACTTAGAATATTAACTAAATATAATTTATTCACTAGAAAAATTTAAAACTTTCTAAACCAAAATTGTATATGTGCCACTTTCAGGCCGAAAGCGACATTTATTTTATCAAAAAAAGTCGTATAAATGACTAAAACTATTCCTATAAAACATAAACTTGGAAATATTTTCATTCTTTAGATAGGGATTTCAAAGCATTTTAAAAGTCCACTTTAAAAATAATATGTCAATAGATAGAAAATAGTCCAAAACATAAAGTTTTATTTTGTTGTATTTTCGAGTTTCCAGAGACAGATAAGGAATGTTATTCGCTTAGTAAGGAATTCCGATATCCTTTTATAGTATTTATATTGGAGTTTTAGATGTATTGTCAAAATATTGTGTATACAAGTGCGACAAATTTTATTGTCGAAGTTTTTCTTGCTTCTGCGTATTCTTTTCATTCTATAGTAATTTCATTGTTAAAGTCAAATATAAGAAATTAAAATGTTTAATTAAAACCACAATTGAAATTTATTATACTTAATGCCATCGACGCTATTTTACTATTCATCTTTGAAAACGGGATGTAAAAAACATTTAGTAGCACTTCTGTAGAAGTCGTTTTACTCTCATGCATATCAATATTAGAGAAAACAACATTTAAAAAATTCTTAAGAAGTTGGTGAGCAACGCAATTCATTTTAGTTACAGATTAAACAACATTCAGAGGCATTTCCACAGAAGTTGTTTCAATACGCTTGTGCAATGCAGAAGGAAACAACAATTTAAAAGTTGTTCTGTAGAAGCCGTTTCACTACACATGTAGTTTAATAAAGGAGAAAACAACATTCAGAAGACTTTCTGTAGAAGTTGTTTCACTACACATGTAGTTTAATAAAGGAGAAAACAACATTCAGAAGACTTTCTGTAGAAGTCGTTTCTTTGCACATGTAGTTTAATGAAGGAGAAAACAATATTCAGAAAACTTTCTGTAGAAGTTGTTTCACTACACATGTAGTTTAATAAAGAAGAAAACAACATTCAGAAGATTTTCTGTAGAAGTCGTTTCACTACACATGTAGTTTAATAAAGGAGAAAACAACATTCAGAAGACTTTCTGTAGAAGTCGTTTCTTTGCACATGTAGTTTAATGAAGGAGAAAACAATATTCAGAAAACTTTCTGTAGAAGTTGTTTCACTACACATGTAGTTTAATAAAGG
This sequence comes from Hylyphantes graminicola, assembly GCA_023701765.1. Taxonomy (NCBI): domain Eukaryota; kingdom Metazoa; phylum Arthropoda; class Arachnida; order Araneae; family Linyphiidae; genus Hylyphantes; species Hylyphantes graminicola. Next base: position 48,644,732 of record CM043112.1, on the reverse strand, counting down.
AGAAAACAACATTCAGAAGATTTTCTGTAGAAGTCGTTTCACTACACATGTAGTTTAATAAAGGAGAAAACAACATTCAGAAGTCTTTCTGTAGAAGTTGTTTCACTACGCATGTTTTTTAATAGGAGAGAAAACAATATTAAAAAAGCATTTTGTAGAAGTCGCTTCACTAAGCATATATATGCTTAAAAGGAAAAGTTAACAAGAAAAAACATATTTCGCTTCTTTTTCAAAGTCGTTTTCTTTTACTTCCAATAAAGACAGATAACTCTAACCCTAATAAGAACAGTAATTTTTATTATTAAAATATGCTTTTTATGTTAATTAAAAAATATAATTTTTATTTATAAAAAATATTATTAAATTAAATTATTATAAATTAAATTAAATTATTATTATTAAATTAAATATTATAAATTAAATTATTATTATTAAATTAAATATTATAAATTAAAAATATTATATTTTATTAAAATATTATTATTTTTATTTTTTATTTTAAAATATGCTTTTATGCTTTTTCACCAACGGAGACGCAAGTTTACCAAATTTTTGCAGAGGGTCTTGCGCATTTTGTAAATTCTGTGAATTTAATATTCATAAAAACGTAATTATTAAAAATATGTATAATTGGTTGAAGCTAAAAATATGTATAATATCTATTGTTAAAATATGTAAATTCCAATACCATTAATTTAACATTTTAGTGCAAATAAAATGTTTTATCGTTCTTTTTAAATGATTCCCAAAAATCGTTGAAATACAACCGCAATTTTACAGTTTTTTTTAAAAAGAAAAGAAACTTTATACACTTAAAAGTCTGATACGTGAATAAAACAAAGTTTTCTTCTTCTCTATAGCGCAACTTCTTTAAAATAAAAGCAACAGATCCATCAATGGAGAACCTTATTTAAGAGCTACATTATTATCCAAATCCATCTTAGTAACCTTTTTTTCCTCTCAACATTCTACAGTACAGTGTTCGCAAGGTACAGTTTATAAAAGTGTACAACTTCAAAGGTATTCTTTTGGTTCCCGAAAACTTAAACCATCAATTTTGAAACAATTTCTTTTCACTAAACCTTCTATCAACCACGGATATCATCACTTTTAATCTCCCAAACTCTTTTCAAAAAAATCTCACCGGCACATCATTAATCGTTTGAGTGACAAAGTTCTCTCCAAAATCGTCTGCTACATTCCACAGAGGGGTTGTCAAGTGTCACTCCTCCCAACTATCGTTTGCATCTTTTCAACCGTAAAGTGATGCTGTTTCTTTTTTGAAAGGTACACCGTTTGAAGTTGTCGAGGTGATATGTAAAGAGGTTAGCTGAAGAACGTGCTAAGTGACATTAAAAAATTGATTTTTTTAATGAACATACAGGAATGTCCGTAAAAGAATGTCTGGGGTTTAGCGGTGTAATACAGGAGTTTATTTTATACTAAATATAACAAATCATACATGAAATTGAAGGAAAACTAACCTAATTTTTCCTAGTGCACATCCAAATGAAAATGCAATTCTTCCCATACTGTTTGCAGCAAGTCCGGAATAATGGAATAGATGATACTACAACTGTGAAAACGATGTAGAGGCACAAGCGTATGTACTTATCTGAAAGTGTTGGAGTGTGGTATGGTATGGTGGTATAAATATATCCCAGCTTGTGTGCTTGTTCTGTTGGAATTATTCTTTATTCGTCACCTTCAAACACAACTGTCGAAATATTACAGCTGATGCTATTACAATTTGAAACTCGGACATTCTTTTATGGACTCCCTGTATTACTAATTTTTTCAATGATTACAAGTTTCCTGTTGAATTAAATTTTTAATTTAGTATATTTTTACGGTTCGGAAGTACCGTATTCAAACTGATCTGAGTTCAAAGGAACAACTTAAAAGCTCATTTTCTCGGTTCACCTTTTTGTCACTTAGTACGTTCTTCCAAGAAGCTCTTCATTTCTTTTAAAGTGTCTTTTTTACATGTAAGATGTTTTGAAAAGAAGTTTTTTCCATCTGTTTCAAAGAATTGTCCTTGTTATTTCGGTTCCTTAAGTAACTAATTGAAAGTCTGAAAGGTGTATTTGCAAAAGTCATATTCTCGTAGCTAAATTATTAAGTCCCCGTTCCCTGGCTTTTCATCCAATTGAATTTTTCTTTATCAAAAGTTAAAATTAAAGGACATAACCTATATCTTAGTTGTACCCTATATGTTAGTTTTGAAACTTCACCCTCCAATTTACGTCTACGTGCATAGTAAATATACTTCAAACTACAGTAATAGTAATATTGTTCCTATTTTACTTGGTGTATTAAAGAAATTTGTTATTATTCTCAGAAGATACATAAATAATAACATTGTTCTTATTTTACTCTGTATATTACATAATTTTATCATTATCTCAGATGATTTAATCATTAATCCAACTTTTAACGAACGTTTCATTTCCACAAATATACTTTTTAATGAAATTATTTATTAATAATATTTTAATATTATCTGCAATGTTATTCTTGGACGCACCTTTCTTTTTTTTCAAGTTCTATAGAGGAATTAATAAATGGTAACGTACAGATATACAAAAGAGTCTTTACTAAAAAAAAATAATGATTAGAAAATTACATAAATGTGGGAACTATGGTAAAAGTTCGATTTTTGTCCAATATGTACTCCATGCCACCCTATATAATTTTAATATTTTAGTTCTTTATATATTCCCTGGTTACAAAAATACTGGCCGGATGCAATATAAATAAAATACCGATAAATTCTATCTTAGCACTATAAAACGACGAAAATTCAATAGGTGAAAAATATGTGAAAGTACGGTTTTCTAGCATTTTCAAGATTTGTAGCGAAGTTTTGGATTTCAACTTGTAGAAAAACCGATATCCGATTTTGTATTTATCTAAGGGATTTTTGGAAGTTTTTTGGAAGATTTTAAGACTTTGCAAAGAAGGGAACTACATCCTGCCAAAATGGACAAAAAAATCTTTTTTTACGATACATTTCAGAACCAATCCATACAATTTACTGTTTTACGAATGGGAAATGCAATGCCAGAATATAACCGTAAAAAGAAGCACGGAAGTTTTTGTATTAAATATAGTAAATTTCAGTTAAAATGCGACTTTGCCACCTTAAGGTATCCAGATTTCTTATACAACTTTTTCTTTAACATTTGAGATAGACTTTTAAAACTTTGTGAGACGATCAGTCACATAAAAATACTTTACTGCAATGAAAAAAATATAATAATTAATAAATTAACTAGCAGTTAATTTAAGTGGGCCAAATTGTGTGCAACATTGCGTCATTCCTAATTACTTGTTTTACATAATTTTTACTTAAAAAAAAGTAAATAGTCAGGCATTTGATCTTATAAAATCTAAGCTCTAAGCAAAGTAGTTTATTTAATTATGATAGTTTGAAATGCTTAGCTTTAAAATACGATTTTTTAAATAATTTAACTTCGTAAAAGTCTGTAAAAAATTAATATTTTTTACAATTGTTATAAAAAGTGTGGTTCCTTGCCTTGATTCATATCTTTAAGTTACTCTTAATTTTTTTTAAAATCGAAGTGTATTAATTTGAAATATCTTGCTAGGAGTACAAACATATTATAGAAAAATTCATTCTTCAGAAAATAAGTTTAAGGTTTTCATTGCAAGATTGATGACAATAGAATTGCCTTTTAAATACTGTCTGTAAATTAAATACTATGTATGGTACAAGAAATCGACTTGTACAATTTGAAAGATAAAAAAATCAGATAGGGGAGACCGGGGCACAATGGACCTAGGGGCACAATGGACCATCCCTTATTATTTATTCTGTTTATTTTCCAAATTAGTTCATATTATAAGTAATAAATGACATAACAGTCTTGATCTAGTTATTATGAAAAACCATGCTGTTAGCTCACACAGTTGCCATTTTTTATTCTTGATTTGTATTTACCTGGTGAAAGTAAAAAAGGTCTCTCCTAGAAATTATCTTCTCATCATTAAAGTAACATTAGTAGGACAAAGTGGCTTAGCATAGTTGAAAGGCAAGATATTTGTCCTTCTATATAATCTAAAAATTAATTTCTGAAATCAAAATACCGCATATTTTAATGATGTTTTTTGCTCAAATACAATATGGGGCACTATGGACCACAAAATCTGGGGTACAGTGGACCATGGTCCATTGTACCCCATGCAACTTTAGAAATACTTTTAGTTTCAAAATAAATAAAAAATATTGATGCAAGTACTTTCTAATTATTAAATGGCAAATTTGCTATAATAGTAAAATGTTTTATATTTATTCTAATATTCACTTCTGTGAATGTAATAGATTTTTCCCCCGTCTACTAATAGTGCTTTTTTAAAAACCAGAAGTAATAAATTATTAGGGAACTGATGTTTTATTTTATATATTATGACTTCAAACAATAAGTGTTTTGAATGAGAAAAGTATTTTTAAAATTGAATGTGATGTGATACTAAAGTGTTTAATTATTTAAAACAAAAGGTTTAGAAATTTGAGTTGGTGGTAAAATAAATTTACACATTTACATAACGGAAGTACATGCACAAAATGATAATTTTTTAAATTGGAATTTGATTACTGTTGATTTTTTATTAACAAAAATGTGAGCTATTTGTTGTAGTTATAAATAATTAAGTAACAGACACATTTTCTCAAAATTGGTAAAATGCACAAAATTGAAATTTTGTTAGTAAAATTTTCAACCACATTGATTAAGGGAAGACTTAAAAAATGTTAAAAAATTGATCTCGCATAAAAACGAAGATTCTTTGATCCACAGTTTTTCCTTACACTTTTGGTGTTGTTCTGTATGGTAATAAAAAAACTTTAAAGTGATCTTATAATTTTGAAGATAAAATTTAATGCTTTTACTACTCATTTTTTTCCGAAATGCCACGTAACACGATTAGAAAGACTAGTGAAGGAACAGTGCCAAAAAAAGTGATGGAACAGGCTTTAAAACATATTCTTGATGATAGTCGTTCTATCTGTTCAGTTAGCAAAGAGAAAGGCATTTCAAAAACAGCCCTTTTGTGCTACATAAAAAAAGTACAAAACCTCCCATAAACCTGTTAGATTTGAGCCTAACTGATTCTTGCATATAAAGAAAATAAACAAAAAATTTCAAAGGGGAGGAAAAAAAAGCAAACAGCAATATCTGATAGTTTTCCCACTAAAAGAAGTTTTAATATGCAATTGGATACTTAAAATTCAAATAGAATCCTTATTTTATATGTACGCTTAATCTTTAATCTTTAAAAAGTGCAGATAATTTTTTTTCAGCAAAAAATACCATGGTCCATTGTACCCCGTGATGTGGTCCATTGTACCCCGAACCTGGGGTACAATGGACCACTTTCTCACTTGTAATAAAAAAGTGAATTCAGAAAAAAGTAATTGAAATTATATTTTTTAGGTAATGTATTTTTAAACCAGGATATATGTGTAATATACACCTTTTTCTGAACATGTGGGATGAATATTTTGGTACTTATAGCGCAAAACGTGAAAAAATGGTCCATTGTGCCCCGGTCTCCCCTACTATTTTAATGCAGAAGTATCATAGCACATATTTTGATCCATTTTTCCGTTTTCTAAAGTATATGAAGACTTAAAGTATATATACATATATAGTTTTGCAATAAATCCAAGTGTTGAACATTTAACACAGTAATTGCGATGACTTATACCGGAACTATTACACATCCCGGTATCTTTACCATAACTCACACTCATATTTAAGCAAGCCAGCTTCATAACAAACACGTTCTCTGAACCTAAATCCTCGTTTTGGTTATAAACTTTCCCTAAAAATGAAGGGTTCACAAGGGAGTGAATTATTAATCACCAGAGCGCCACATAGTGGAACGATGAAGAGTTAATGAATCCAAGCGGTGGTAATTATTCTCTTATTAACTGGTTTCGAAAACTATGGAAAGGTGAAATTTATGTGATGGAGATTTTGGCGAATTTTGAAATGTTGGCATGTTTTAATGTTGTACCTATGGAAACGATTATAATATTCATTAGTGTATACTTTAACGGATTTTTGAGTGGTTTTAGATTAGAAGTCGGCACGAACCAATGTTTTAATATTTAATTAGTTTAGACTAAATAAATTTTAATACATTTTCAATCCACGATTTGAATTTTTGAGGCATGTTTTTTCTTTATTTATTAAAATTACTTGAATAATTTTGATGAATACTTTACACTTATTGTTGACACTTGAGTGTAAAATTATTCACCAAGTAATGTGAGTCCAGTTTTACTAGATTACTTCATTAAAAAGTTAATTTGGAAATAAAACTTTTCAAAAGAAAAATTAAATACAAATGATATTTTTTATTTGCAATTAAACAAATATGGTTACCTCATATACAAAACATAGATAAAAATTAAATAAATATCGAGTTTTAGTAGAGTATTGGTAAAACACTGCTTGTGCTTTTACTTACTCGAAGATAAAAAAAAAAGCATGTAACGAAATTGGTAAAATTCAAACGAATTGTTAATACTCTTGAGGGTAAAGTTATTCGCTAAATAATTAGAGTAACATTTTACTAAATTATTTTATTAAAGAGTTCATTTGGAAATAAAAACTCTTTAAAAGATAATTTTTAAAAGTTGAACTTTTTATTTGCAATTAAACAAATTGGGTTACCTCATATACAAAATATATATATAAAAAATTGATTACTTAGCGTAGTCTGGTTGTTTGTGCTTTAACTTCCAAATCCACCCGAGTGCACGTTATGTAGTATTGTACTCAAAACCCAATTACTCCATCTTAAACCTATCAAAATATCTCTCTTCAACATCAGCAAGGTCAATAAATCCCCTTTCGATTGAGGGATTCCTAAATAAATGTCTTTTTTTCCTTTCAAACACTCAAAAGTATCTTTCACTGCTTCGAGAGTAAATCTCTGCGGATTTCCTTGTGACTTCCTGGCGACAAATAAATTATAACCGGGATAAAATTCCGGATCTATTTGTCGTTTTTTTATTTTATTTTTCTGGGGTTTGATCTTATGGGGAATTTGTAGAGAACTCTTGGGAAATTAGACGAAGGAGAGGGATTTTAACTATCTGAAGTATAATTGAATTGGTCAGAGTGTCAACTTTGTTTTGTAATGAGTTTTAAACGTAAGTTTTTGTGTTGTGGCTATGTTTTATTGGATTAAAATTGAAGAGTCTAGTGGAAAAACGTGCTAAGTGACATTTTTGAAAAAGTGTCGACGTTGTTATTTAATGAGTTTTAAACTTAAGTTTTTGTGTTGTAACTATATTTTATTGGGTTCAAATATTTACAGTAATTCGATTTTTAAAATATAGAAACAGTGTGTCCGTGATTAAATAAAATTAACTCCAGACTTCTTTGAAGAATGACTTGTGGACGAAACGAGACAGAAAATACGTATATAGTTTAGTTCAAATAAATTCCGTTATAGAAAATTGGCGCCATTGCTGTGTCTCAAGCTTTAATCATGATAAACGAATAATTTAAACATAGTAATTTTTCTTTTAAAATCGACTTTTATAACCTGAACAAAATTACAGTTTTGTTTGTCGTTCGGATGTTAGTCGATATTTCCTAGTGACTTCTTGGCTACAAATAAATTATAACCGGGATAAAATTCCGGCGAAATTTTCATAAGCGACGGTACTATATGTCGTTTTTTTTCTGGGGTCTGTCTTGTGAGGATTTAGTAGAGAACTCTGGGGAAATTAGACGAAGGAGAGGGATTTTTTACTATCTGAAGTGTAATTGAATTGGTCAAAGTGTCAACTTTGTTTTGTAATGAGTTTTAAACGTACTTTTTTGTGTTGTAACTATATTTTATTGGATTAAAATTGAAGAGCTTAGTGGAAAAGCTTGCTAAGTGACATTTTTGAAAAAGTGTCGACGTTGTTATTCAATGAGTTATAAAAGTAAGTGTTTGTGTTATAACTACATTTTATTGAATTAAAATCTTTACAGTAAATTGATTTTAAAAATATAGAATCAGTGTGTACGTGTTTAAATTAAAGGAACTCCAGACTTCTTTGAAGAATGACTTGTGGACGAAACGAGACAGAAAATACGTACATAGTTTAGTTCAAATAAATTCCGTTATGGAAAATTGGCGCAACTTATGTATTTAATCATGAGAAAATAATTATTTAAACATTGTACTTTTTCTTTTCAGAGTGTATTTTATAACCTGAATAAAATTACAGTTTTGTTTGTCGTTCGGATTTTTGTCAATATTTCCTAGTGACTTCCTGGCTACAAATAAATTATAACCGGGATAAAATTCCGGTACTATATGTCGTTTTTTTTTCTAGGGTTTGATCTTGTGAGGATTTAGTAGAGAACTCTGGGGAAATTAGACGAAGGAGAAGGATTTTTAACTATCTGAAGTGTAATTGAATTGGTCAAAGTGTCAACTTTGTTTTGTAATGAGTTCCAAACGTAAGTTTTTGTGTTGTAACTATATTTTATTGGATTAAAATTGACGAGCAAGGAGGAAAAACGTGAAAAGTTACATTTTTGAAAAAAAAAATTAAATTTGCGTTTGAATGAACATTTTATTAACTCCTTTAAAGATATAAAAATTCCCTTTTTCAAAAAATTTAAGAATATTTTTATCTTCTGTAAGTGCAATTTCAACGTATTTAAGTAGAAATGAAATAGATTAAAGCCCGTTTTTTCATTTTCACCTTTTTGTCACACAAAAAAATCACAATCTTTTCAAAAATGTTACTTAGCAACTTCTTTCACAAAGCTCAGCAATTGTTGCAGTACATTGTTTTACCTTCAAATGCATGATTTTTTTTATTTTTACTCCAAAAAGTTTTTTTTCTTTCTTTAGTAGTCATGCATTAATAAAAATTATTTTTTGAAAAATTCTTTGGGCTGGCACATTATTATTTAGAATTGTTAAAACAGGCATCGCAATTAACTTAAGCATTGCGGATTATGCATTAAATTTGCTGAAATATTGAATCCCCCTTTTAGATTGATCTCAGAAAGATCTGAGTTTTATCAGTTTAAAGATAGAAACACTGTAAATTAATTTTAAAATAGATTGAAAATCAATAAAATTCTGCAAATTTTACAGTTTCTAACTCGATTTATGCAGTCTGTATTTAGAGGTAAAGTATAAAATATTTGTTTGAATGCCTGGATGGCATGTCAGTTCTGTTTTTCTTTCTCTTTCTTTTTCTTCTTTTTTTTTTGGTAAAGAAACAACTTTTGTCACTTGCCTTGAAGCTGTCTAAGTGTTCTTCTTATTATTTTTAAAGAAAATATTTTACGATATTTTTCTTATATTTCAGTAATACTGTATTATATAATTATATAGGTGTTAGTCCTATTAAATATGACAAACTTATAAGGAAAACATGAGAAAAATTTGTAGACAACAAATATAATAATAATTTTTTTAAATTTTTATCGATAAAATACCCCAGTTTTAATGGTAATTCACTTATGTTCAAACTATATTTTACTTATAAACAATTTTCTTCACGTATTTGTTCACACGTCTACATATCTTCTCTTTCTGTTGTTAATTTTGATCACGTTCACAAGCATGTTATTAAATGCGCTACAATAGCATTATCAGTTGCTTATCACCTAGAAATAATTCAGTATAATTATTCAGATTAATTTACCATCAGAAAAAAAATTATGAGGATTGTAGTATCGCATTGTGATGTAATTAGTAACTACAAATTTCACTTGTAATGTGGTTTTTGGAAAGGTATTACACTCTCAGAAATAATACTCTCACTTTTGATGATGCATTAATCCTCAAGCCTCATTTCGTTAATTTTGAGGATAATTTCGTCAAACTTTTACGCGACTTTTGAGTAAACGCGAATCCTCACTTTAATGATCTTGATTTGACGAATCTGTATCTTGATTTTGAGGAAACTGAATATCATTGTTGTACTCACATGCTCAAAAATGACGAAATATTTCTTTAGATTACACGACATTCAAATCCACATAAAAATGACGATTCAAATTTCCTCACTGTGAGGAAAGGAAAACTCGGAGAATTTGTCAGTAAACGGCATCGTCAAAATTAAGGAAGATTTCGTCGTTTTTGAGTATTCGTTTCTGAGAGTGTGGGAAAGAGAATGTGATAAATGCTAGAAAAACAATATTGATATTTTTCTATATAGATAACTACTTATAAGAATCAAGTAGAATCGGTTCCTATTCGTAAAATCTCAAATTTGGATACCCAAAATGTATTGTGACCGAAGAAGATAAATGTGAAGAAAACAATATGGGTATTTTTCCATACGGCAGTAAAATTATAATCATGAAAAATCATTTGAAATCACTTTCCATTCAAAGTTCGGAAATTCGGATTTTTTCGAAAAAAAAAATGTTCACTTTAACGAATTACTCCCTTTATGGTCCTGGTAAGCCTACGCCCTTCCCTTCTAGAGGGCGCATTTGCATTCCATTCCATTCCATGGTCCTGGTATGAGGTTCTACTTCTAGCAATTGTCCAAGTTGAGTGACTTGTTTGACGTTTGGCCCAAGTTGAAATATCGAGCAAGCAGAGTACTAATTATCGAACCCGGATGAATGAAGGTACCATCACCTACCCTTTTGGTATTCGAGACAAGTTCGTGCGAATATTACATTCTAACAACTGCATTATCACAAAAAAATACTAATTACAAAAAAAAAAGGAATTGGAAAAAGAAATTCTACGGTGAGGATAACTCCGTCAAACACTTACAGTTATTGAAGGGTCACTCAAAGTGTTTACAGAGAAATTTCAAAATTATAGTTGGTTTAGAATTCGCACTAAATATCAATTTGAAGAACTCTCTAAAGTAAATTCTTCTTGGAGAATTTCGAAAGTTTTCGCCAAGTTGTTTACGTAAAGTTTGTTGACAATTTTGAAATGGGATATTTTAAGATCACGACTCTATTACGAGCTATTTCAAGTGTTTGCGTAAGTGAACTTGGTGACACTCCTAAATTTGACAAATTGATTTCTAAACGCTAGTGGCAAATATTTGAGGCTGAAGATTATAACGTATCTTCGACATTTAGACAAACAAATTTCCAAAACATGACATTTTCTAAAAATATGAATTATGGTGGCCGCACATGTTCAAAACACTTTTGTAAAAATATGAACTTGAAAACGACTTAGGTAGTATTTTTGTGAGTAATTGAAAGAAAAACTATACATAGCAATTAAAATTCGGCATATATACTAATTTTTTTTTAAATATGTAATTTTATGCATTTTTTTTTACGTTTTTTGTCAAAAACTTCAATTAGATTAGAAAAAAAATGTTCGACCTGTTAAGAAAGTAAAACATAAAGTTAAAATGTAAACTTATGTATAGGGAGTATACTTAAATTCAAAAGATTTTATTTAAAAATAAAATTAGTCGAAAAAGGACAGTTTGATTTTCAACTTTTTTTACGGCGTGTCAAAATGTTTAATAGGTAAAAGCAAAATAATAAAAAAAATCTTCCAACTTTTTAAGGTATATTCTTTAGATAATAATCTTGTAAATTATTAGAAAAAATAATTTTTTAATACTTCAATAACTTTTTGAGTTATCTTTTTCCAAATGAAGATATTTGATGAAAAATGAACTGTGATTAAAACGTATTTAAAGTTTCAACATCTGGTTGATTCCAGTTCTACTAACTTTTACTAAATTAATCACTACGTTCGTTCTACTTGCGGCACAATTAAAATGAGGACAAACTTAGATACACGAAAACCTGGGTAATATAAATAAGCAAAAAATATCAATTGTTTTCGAAAAATACATTTCTGACGTGTGCGGCCACCTTAAAGTTAATGAAAAAAGAGAAACACTAGTAAAAAAAAGCAAAATAGTAAGATGGTTTCCATAAATTGTAGAGTTACAGTTCTGCATAAATTTAACTTAAGTCATGTTAAAATTACTTTGATTAGTTTGGTGCTTTATTATTTTTTTTTACTATGAAAGAAATAGCCGATGTCATAAATAATAAAATCAAGAAAGAAAGCTTCTAAGAAATACAAATAAATTATTATGCAACATGGTTGTGGCCACTGTCTAATAATTACCAAGATTTTCTGTATCCAATAATTACCCCGTGTCACCCTACTTGACAAACAATACAAACAGTTTAGAAATTAAATAAAATCGCATTCTATCAACTAACATAAACCGAACACATGTTTCTTTTTTATTTGTTGATGCTGTCTATCCTACACAATCCTTAACTAAACAACCATAACACGTTGATAAATAATTACAGCGTGCAATATCACGCAATACATGCCCAAACAAACATCATTTACCAAGTTCCCACACTGCATCCTCACATTACTGGGCTAAATTACACCGTGTTATTCATCAATTACTTTTCACAATGCATTAATTATGTTAGTGAATACGGATACTCTGCATTTACACGCAATTAGTAATGATCAAAAGCTGTGTTCATTAGTAGTGAAGGAGAAACCATAAAAATACGTATAAGGTTTCATAATGGCTGGTTAAGTATGTAGTACGTTTGAGGTGATATAACAAGCAGGAAACCAGTACATGGATTATATGATATTAAAACCAACGGTTATAGGGCTAGTCTTTGGAGCTTCTGGGTTCGGGCTCGAATTCTGGTAAGGCATGGATGTTTGTATTTTTCAATAAATGTCGTTGTTTGTCTATGTGTTTGTGTCGTCCTTTCTTTTTGTGTCTCCTGTGACTGTGTTAGTTTTGGCGAGTAGTATAACGGGCTATAAAGCCTTTGCTCATACCTTCTAGAGGGCGCATTCATTGACATTTGTCAAGCTCGTTGGACTTGGTGTGTAGTATAATGGCAAATTAACTTTATGGATATAATTTCCAAAAGAGAAGAAGTTCTAAAAGAACTAAAATAGCCTACTTCATTATTGCTTCATTACTACTTACATTCATATCAAAATCGTGTTGGTATTTGTAACAATAACTGTCACCTATAACCGTTTCTACACAGAATATTCAAATTTTGGAAAAACGAAACCATCAAAGTAATTAGGGGAAATTTATACTTTTAAAAACCAAATTTGGTTATTCTTCTTTTGCAAATTTAAATTAATATTCTTTATTGTTTTAAAATTTAATTGTAGTTTGGGGAATAGTTTATAGGATAGGATATCGCATAGGATAATCCATTTATTATAGTCCATATAGAATATTTAACGTACACTCCCTCAACACAGGGTGTTATTCTTCGGGCATTTTTTGGCTGTACGAGCCGCTTATAGGTTGGCAGCTATTTAGACGACGCCCGGACCTGAACCTGGGACCTTTCACGTGCAAGGCAAACACTGGGGCCATCGGGAAAGCCTTCTAACTCGTAGAAGGACCTGTGAGCAATCGGATAGGGAGAATCTGAATGGATGGCAACAATTGGTATTAAATAAAAGTTTCCACCAAAAAAAAAATACCCATTAAGGGTGCACCCCGGGTTTATAAAGCTAGTTATCGAATATTTATTGAAGAATACTTCTTTTATAGAAAAATTCGTTACTTTATTTCGTCATGATAAATACTTATGAATGATATCATATAAATGATTTATAAAAATGTAGAAAAATGATTAGAAGTGTGATTGCAATATTTTGCTATGCACAAGTGCTTATTTAATACATATTGAAAGGTGCATTTTTCATCCCTGAAGGGCCAATTTGGCTTGGGCACAGTCGGCAAAATTAAAATCTCGCCATACTTTAACATACACACACAGAGAGAGAGGGCTTGGAGATTCCTTGTAATCTGAGCGTCAAAATTGGTAGCTAGAGCCGCCTGTGCTACAAAAAATGGCTCTCAGTTCTGGGGAATATGTCGAGTCTGCAAATGCTTGACCACCAATACAATATTGCAGTACCATTGGAGAAAAAACATAAATCATTTTCAATTGTTATTGACTAAATCAATATTACCCCATGAGAATATCCATTAAGAGCAATTTCGTGAAAAAGATTTTGACACAAAGTAATAGATCATTTTATTGTTCTTGCAAATACATTCGAATCTATTTATCTACGGTGGTAAGGCACGTATTGTATTCTGTACATATTCTACAATTACAGTCAGTTTTTCATAGGTTTAATGTCCATTTTATAAACAACTATTATACTTTTTTTTAACACAAACCAAATATTACTAACAAATATTTACTAAAAAATAATACTAGAATATACATGAAAAGTAAAAAATTTTGATACCACAGCTTGTGTCCGTGTGGACATGAAAAGCTTTTGCAATCATTGATTGATTTGCTGATTAACAACCAATCAGCGTTCTTAAAAGCTGTCCTTGTTCACACTTAACAGCCAATCAGCGTTAGGAAAAGCTGTCCATGTTCACGAACCAGGAAATCAAGTATAAACTAATTGTATGACCTCAGGTCTCCAAAGAAAGTTAATTTGTATAAATGAAATTTGAGACAGGATTTTCAAAGCCACATTTCTCGGTATATTGAATATGTTTACGCAAACATTTTTTTTCTTATATGAAAAGTGCAGCGGACTTACAAGTCTCCCATCATTTGAATCCCATTTTTTGAAATAAGTTCATTTTTTTATTTTAAGAAAACAATATTCAAACAATTTTTAAAAAGGGTATCATGTACACATGTAAGTTAGGCAAGTTTATAATATTAAAAACTGTTGGTAAAAGTATTCATTATAGCAGGAAAAATCTAGCTTAACAAATCCTTTTGTACCTTAGATTAACACAGAGGAACTATAGTGTGGACCAGGTCAATCGGTTTTATTTACCTTTGAGAATCGAAAAACAAAACCAACACATACTTGAGTTGCAATGTGTCACTGTACTTGGAAGATTTACATAAAAAAGAGCTATTTTAATAAAAGTAATGTTTGTTGTCCTTTTTAAAGCATTTTCATATTTACAAATCCAGTTTCATGTATTTAGCCATTTTAAATGTTTTTATGTCAAATCAAGTAAACATTATTTTAATTTTATTCACCAATTAATATTTAGGTTTTTTTCAATTATTAGCAAAGCAAAATAAAATAAATAAATAAAATATATTTCTGTAATTATGCTAAAATAGTTACGAAACAATTTATTTTGAATTTAATTTCTTTACCTGTTCAATATTGTACAAGAACACATTTAGCTAAAGTTATTACATTACATATTCAGAATGTAGAAAGTAAAATAGCCATGTTAGTATAAATATAATTAGAATTATAACATAAAAACAAAGTAAAATACAATATATAAAAGGAACTTTTACATTATTGATCCATTTTTCTTTTTAGTGAATATTAATAATGCATACACAAACACATATTTAAATGTAACAAATTGCAATAAAAATTCAATTTGAACAATATTTCTTCAAGTTTGTTGAAATTAAAATTAATCCCAGAAAAAAAAATACCGAGTAAAGATAGTTCTGTTAGATTTAGCCTTTTCTGATCAAATTTGTTCAAATCAAGTCCTGAGTTCATTTTAGAACATTTTGTTAAACAGGTGCTGTAATTTTCAAGCTCGTGTGACTCCGCCATTATCCAGTTTGAATTTAAAGCTTAATAAAGAGTGCTTTCAAGATCATGGCGTTTGAGCATGCGCAATCTAGGAAATTACAACAAAGTTCTGTAAAAGTGTGTTTACAGCACCACCTGCAATCAAAAACAGCAGAATGCACAATTAATACGCAGTAAATAGGGTGTATTTCCCAACAATTTTTTACAGTGCATTCGTGCTAAATGCTTTACCTGTGACAATCACATCCATATAAATACGGAAAACTCTTAGTCAAAAAGTAGTATTGGGTTCCCAAAGAAGAGAATTTTTAGCGTACACTGTTAAAGAAGGTCTCAAGAAATTAACTAAAAAAAAAACTCAACTTGCAAAATTATTAATTATTACAAATATGTTCTAATTCTTTTGAGCAAACAAGATTCCCACAGATAAATGTGGTGAAATCTCAAGTAGAATTATTGTTTAAATTACCCACAAAAAGTAGAACTAGAATGCTCTCATTTTATTGGGAGAAAGCACAAGATTCTCAAAAAGACTACGATAAAATCCAAAATTTTAAATCATAATTATTAAAGTTCAACAACTTAAAATGGCTAAAACTTCTACCCGCTGCTTGTAATGAGATTTCTGAGATGGAGTGCGAATTCCCCTGGAGTTAACATGGATCCTCAAGTCGTGGATCAAATCGAGCTCGCGTTCGAAAAAGCATTTTTTTAAAAGTTAAACAAATAAGAACATGTGTATTCTTAAATTTGAGACCAATGTATTCGGAGTGGTAAGCATCCATTATTGTTCTCAAACAGAGAGCTTCCTCTCTCAATCATTCTCAAAAATAAGAAAACTTACGGTGTTCATTTTGAGAATAAGTATTTAGAGCTATTATAAGACGGGGCTGTTCTCAAACATGAGAACATTATTCTTAAAACTGAGAAACTATTTTTAACAGTGTACACACTGTGGATAAATACCCCTTCTATTTTTAAACCATATTTACACAATATTTATCTTACACATAATGGAATGTGGAGAAGTATGAATTTTTCAACCCTTACTTTAAGATAGACTGTCGGTATAGAGCTCATGCATTAGTTTTGAAATCACAATTTTTGCAGAAACATTGCTTTGCCCTAGGAGGATAGGATTTGCCATGTTATATCATTTTCTTCAGGTATGGGAATCACCGTAACATCAATTTAAAACGAACTCGAAAAGAAAATAACAACCGACTACTTAATTATGAATTGTTAAAGTTTTAAAATATGCTATCAAAGATATCAGCCACCTGTTGCATATTTTTTGCATTTTAGAACTTCAAAAATAAGCAATTAAAAAACAAACATTTTAATTTCAAATTAATTTCATTTCGATGTTAAGTTGATTCCAATACCTGGGGAAAGCGGGCTAACATGGCAAAGCAATACTTCTGCGGAAGTTGTAAATTAAAAACTAATGCATCAGCTCTATGGGACTGATAGTCCCTCTTAATGTATCTCGCTTTTTATTTTAACAATATGCTATTGGATATAAGGCACTTGAATACAGGAAAAGACAATAATTTTACGTAAATGTGCTTACATGAAAAGTTTGTGTCTTTATATTAAAAAAAATTGTTTCGTGCAAAACAGATAGTCGTTATCTTATACCGTTATAAATTTGATCTAATTTTTACTTTAAAATTTTATCTATGTATACCAAATGTTCTGAAGCCACTAAAATATATGATGATGATTATTTTTACAGTAATTGGTATGAATTGAATATTTGTTTTAAGTATATTTATAAGTTTTTATATTATTTTAGTTTTATAAAACGCGAAATTTTCTGATTCCAGGTTTTTGTTTGAAATATTTGAAAATAATTAAAATGGGTTAAGGGAACAAAACTAAACGACCTTGGAGTTTTATAAAATTTTTATACAAAAATTACATTTTTATTATCAATTTTTAACGCTATCTTATTTTTTTTTTCGAAAATGACAACAGTTTCTGCAATATTTTCTATCAATTGAAACAAATTCAATGCTTTACAAATGCAAACCAACCTAAAACGAATTACCATATATCATAAAAGTTTAAACTTATATTGAAGCATTAAATTAATTTTTATGAGGGGTATCATTGTATCCAATATAAGATCAAAACCTAAAAAATATATAGATAAATTAAAAAAAAATGATGTATAAATTTTTCTCAAAACAAATAATGGTGGTGATAGTTCAATTATAAATAATTTGTTTACAATAGTTTAGCTCTAAGGTGAGGTATGCTTATTTAATGTCATTTCCCAATTAACCTAAAAACTAATAAAAAATAGTTAACGTAATATTATTTTACTTGATGTGTCTAAAGAAGTAGTAAAAGTACGTTATAATAGTTTGCACTGCGTTAAAGTGTTGAAAATCACTTTAAATTCACAATTTTAATTTTTATATCATAAACGATATCAATGATACACTCTCAATTTTGTCATTAAATTCGTAATTTTTTATTTTGTTCTTATTTGTTGTACTTCATAAAACGAACTAAATATCGTTTACAATAAATATTAACTCTTTACACTTTTTTCTATAATAATTATATAAATTTTCATTTATCATTTTTTTTATCCTCCTCGCCTTCTCTGGCGTAGAAACACCACTTATTAACTACTTAAAATTAAAAACTGTACAAATTTTTACTTTCATAGACACATCAGAACAAAATCATTAAAAAATCACTAGCACTGACTAGTATTTTCACCCAGATCCCAAAAAATATCGTACAATCACTTCCCGATATTGACTTAATATTGTAATGTCAAAACAATAACGGAAGTGCATTATCCGACATTATATGTTACCAAGTAAGTCACAAACCAAATATACCCATGAACTGCAGAACAGTTTTTGGCAGCCGCCGAATATTAGCTCCTTTTGTTTTAGTCTTGATGAATTCATGAACATGATGAATATGATGAGCAGTGAATAATTTGATACAATATTTTTTTCAAGCACTATTTGATGACTAGTTGTACTAAGATTCCGAAGAGGGTTCCAGTTTGCTGGGATCGTAGTTCTGTACAAGCCATTTTTGTCGTTCGCTGCCGTCACATTCAGACATTAAAACTGAAGATTTGTCTTTGGTAATGCCCATGCATTTGCGACTGCTGCCGTGTTTGATGGTGTGAACCTGCAAAAAATGAACATTTCGAACTTTAGTTAGTTTATTAAAGGTTTATTCGAGTCTCTATATCTAAAGGGACGAAATTTCATACTATCGATTTCTGGTTAGTGATTTAATTTTAATAAGCATTTTTGAGAAACTTTTAATATCAGTTTTTACTCATAGTTTTTCTTTTGAGTTTCCTAGGATACAAGTTTTTTCAACAGTTAGAAACATTTTTCTCAGAAACTATAAAATATATTAATGAGAAAGTTTTCAAAAAATATCGATACCGAATGTCGTAAAAAATGACGTACCAAAAGGGAATTGGCATTTTAAATCAAAATAAAACAAAAAAATAAATTTCGATAACAATCAGATTGTTATCGAAAAACAGTCAGATATTGTTTCTTTATTCATAACACAAACTTTTTTTTTATATTTATCTTTGAAAGCCTCCTATTCAAAATAATAATAATGATATGTAAATTATTATCTTAGTAAACCTTCTTCACCATTGATAGTTAAAAACGTGCAAGTTCCGATTTCCATAAATATTTAAATTTTTAATTGTGATTAATTTCTTTATTAATCAGGAGGGTTTTTTTAAAGTAAAATACACACTTATCTAACTCTTTAAGGGTTCCTATATTTCAGAAGACCTTATAGATATTCTCACACAATTTTCCATTTAATATGTTCTCCCAATAATTCACTGGAGGACCTTCTAATCCAACACCAACATATCACGGGCCTTAACTAACACTACATTTATGAAGGTACAGTAGAACTCTTATTTAACTCCAACTATATAAACGCAAATTATTGGAACTGCGATTATACGTAATCCAATTGGTCGAATAGTGAAACTATTCGTAAAATAATTGAATTCTTCTGCACACTGCAAAACTCCTCGGCGATTTTACGAAATGCCTGATTATTTGAGATTTTAAAAGTGTTTTGCTTAAGTTATTGACATGAAACATTTGATATAATTTAATTACAGATTACAATTGTTTCTTCAAAACTTGTTTTCAATGACGTTCTTTCTGATGCGTGCTAACTTTCACAGAATTGTTTCTTGGGGCCTCAATCCGTAAAGTAATTCAGTGGTACAGTTGATATGACGTTTTTTTCATAACTTAAATTTTGCATGTTCTCGTTATGTCTCACACAAAACCTTTTCTTAATTTAAACATAATAAGAAAATTTTACTCGATAAAACTATATTTCAACCGAAATTTACCGTATTAAATGCATAAACTTTCCATAATGTTTACGGTTTTTTACTGCTAAATAAATAGCCAGTTTAAAACCGTAAATTTAAACCGGGAGTTTTATGTAGTGTATATATCCAAATGAAAAAAGTCCTTATACTAACATTGGGATCATAGATCCACATCTGGTTTCCCCCTGATCCATGACAGGGATAGACTATGACGTCACCCCCGGAGTAATCCAGACATGCGTCGTCTCGCTTGATTTCCCCTTCTTTACTAAACATGAAATACTAGAAAGAGAAAAACATATAAATTTTTAATGATAGGTTAGGTTTGTTGCTAAATATATTATTATATATTGTTTAATGATTATACAATTATTATTACTGTTGGTGGCAACACTGTGCTCGAGCCTGCAGCAAAGATAAAAAGGGCGTCTACCGGATCGACTGTGGCTGTTAACATGATGTCTTATCAAATATGCCGACACTTGACTCTCGTTTATATTTGACTTATTTAAAAACAAGATGTTTAAATTTATTTAGTTTATAAATTACTTTAATTTTAAATTAGAAATGATATAAGCTAAATTAAGCTTGAATTAATTTGTTCAAATTGCAATTAATAAAACTATAAAAGTGTCTTCAATCATTGTGTCTTAAGGGGGTCTGGCACCTCCATAGAAGCCCATGTTAAATTGTCCAACTTTGGGGGCATCTCAAGAATTAACTAATTAATATATCCATTTCAAATTTTCACAGTTTCATCTATAGACATTTTTAAGTATTTTAACACAAGATTATTTTGAAAAACTAAAAACTAGATTAAATATGAATTTTTTTTAAATATCGTTGAAGAATGTCAATATTTTTAACCTAAAAGATTTTTTTTTAAAAAAAGTAAAAACTTTACAGACTATTCCCTGCGTTAAAATGTTTAAATATACTTGCGAATTACACATAAAAAATTTCAAGTATTTAAATGAATAACATTTTTAGTTATGTGCCCCCAAACATTCACATGATTCAAAAATTGTAAAACCGAGAAAAACCAATTTAAAGTTTTTATTGTTAACTCATTTCCTTACGAAGGATTTTTGCTTCCTCGTAATATTTGATTGGAATAACATTATCGGATCCTTAGTCGTTCGGCCGATCTGGGCAGTTTCACTAAAGAAAGGGTAAAATAAAATTGCCTTTAATGTCAAAAATATTTTTCCAATCGTCTTAAAACTTTGTGACATTATTAATAAAGGTTGATATAGTACTTTCAGCCACTAATTTTTTTTTTAATTTTTTCAATGATTTTGGGGTGCCAGACCCCCTTAAATCTTCATTGCCTAAGTAAATCACGAACTCAACAACCTTCTATCAATCACTCGTTACGATTTTACAATATTCAAGAAAATAATCATAAAGAGCATATATTTATCCCTAAAAATTAAAAAAGGGGTTTTAATGTGTTTAATGTGTAAATTAAATGTGTTTAGTTAAAAAGGGCGTCCTAATACTAAACACTCTAGTCCTGAAACATCGCGTGAGTGATAAATTGAGGCGAAACCTCACCGCTTCATTTTTACGGGAGGGAGATGGATTAAGTTTTCAATATTCAAAGCAGTTCAGTGAGATAAGCGGAAAAATTATTTTAAAGCAAATTACATTTCAACCTACTTAATTGACTTATACAATGAAATAATGTACATAAAAATCATAATCATACACTCTTTTATTGTAAAGATTTTTGCAAATAAATGTCTTTTCAAATTTTGAGCAATTTGAAGCATATGATCTAACTTTAAATTGTAATTAGTCACATCGTAAGTTGGCATGTTAAGCTTCATATTTCATATTTAGAAACCACTCTATTGTCCTTCATATTACAACGCCAGCTTCCAAATCACTTTCTTCTCTCATCACCTCGTGTGGACTGCAGTGAACGGCAGAAGATGCCCTCTTTTAGTTTTCCCTCCCTCTACTTGGTTTGGGTGAGGTATAAAGTTATTGCTGATAAGGTATGGTACATATATATTCCAACTTGTGTGCTTGTTCAGAGAACCGCTTATAAGATTTCGTCAAGTGGGACAGACACAGAAAGAGTCTTTACAAGCACAAGAGGTACTCAAAGAAAGGACAACACAGACATATAGACAAATAACAACATTTATTGACAGTCACAAACATCCATGTCAGACCGGGATTCGAGCCCGACCCCAGCAGCTCCAAAGGCTAGCATCCTAACGATTGCGCAACCGGTCGGCAAAAAAAAGCTATTGCTATTAACATAACAGCAGAGCCGCGCACAAGGTGGGTTTAGAACCACGATGATTACGATGTATGGAAGAGATGTATGTACACTCTTAAAACAAACACTCCCAATTTACCTCAGTCTGAGTGGATTTCACTCCTCCAGACTGGAAAATGCACTTCTCCTTTTGGAGTGGATCCTTTGTGTGTTAAACCTCCGACAGGATCACTCCAAACGAGTGATTTTAACTCAGTCTGAGTAAATATGCATGCCTTTACGGTGTCGAAAATGCACTTCCCCAACTGGAGTGGATTTCACTCTTTTGTTTTAAGAGTGTAAGACGATGAAAATGCTTTCAATGCTTGCTTTGCAATCAGAAAGACAATAGTAAATAACATACAAAAAACAATGTATAAACTTCTTCTAACCTGGTTCCCTCCTTGGCCATGGCATGGCCACAGCCCGATGGGTTTGTGGAAGTCCACCGGTTTGGCCGCACTGTCAAGGCACGTGTCTCCACCATCGCCAAGATTGCGTATCTGGAACACAAGGACAAAGGGGTCAAAAACGTCATGATTTGTTTTACGTTTATTTGATAGTTAATAGTTAATTAGTGAATGTTTTATGTTTATTTGAAAGTTAATTGTTGCGTATGGGTGAATGTCACCTAGACATATATCGGAAATATATTTATCCAAACTCCTATTACCCGTATTGTTTACTTTCTTTGGAGCTTCACTCCTAAGCAGAGAATACAAATCTGCCGTAAGCATTCAAACTTTACTTTCTTTGGAACTTCATTCCTTTGCAGAGAATACAAATCTGCCGTATGCAGGCTAACTTTACTTTCTTTGGAGCTTCATTCCTTTGCAGAGAATACAAATCTGCCGTAAGCAGGAAAACTTTACTTTCTTTGGAGCTTCATTCATTTGCAGAGAATACAAATCTACCGTAAGCAGGCAAACTTTACTTTCTTTGGAGCTTTATTACTTTGCAGAGAATACAAATCTGCCGTAAGCAGGCAAACTGTCGTAACCACAACAATTAGTTGAAAATATTTCTGCTCTGAAGTAATTAGTGTACTTTCTTAAAGCTTAGAGTTATTGAGTGCGCTTACAGCAAAGGTCCAAGTCAAGAGTCCAGTTACTCCAGGTGGTCCAGTTACCAAAAGGAATATTAAATCTAGGGGCATGTATTAACAGATGTAGGGGCAAAGAAACACAAAGAAAAACGTAGGGGCAATTGACTTGGAAAAGTCAATTACAAAAGTTCTTCGATTTTTTTGGCAACATCTTAAAAAATTTCAATACTTCATAAAAATCTTAAAAATATTCCATCCATCTGATATAAAAATAAGCTATGAAGCATTCAAAATAAGGTTTCATAATAACTAAAGAGAACTTTTTAGTATTACCCCCAGCAAACAGTTTACAACCATTAAGAAGTTTACATATTTCGCATACTCGAATTTTTAATGCCGACTTTTAGATCAAAGATTTCAATTTCACTCTTAACATTTTACTCACTTTCCGAAAAAAAAACACTTTAAAAACCCAAAACCGTTCAGCCGCCAAATTCAAGCATCCAACCCCAAAAAACATTAAAATTCAGCCCACATTCCGCCATTAAACGTCAAAGATGGCCTAAGAATAAACAAATACCTAAAAAAACCCAAAAAGGAACTGATCTTTCTTCCAATCCTTCGACTAGATTTTTTTTAACACCCCCTTTCAGCTGCTTTAAAGCCACTCCATATGACTCAGCCTAAAATAGTGTGGAAATAAAATAATAATAAATGTTTTCTAGACTTTCGATGGTTCTTCGATCTTTCGGAGGAAATTTACATTTGGAATCTTTTTCGTGTCTTATAAATGTATGCAGGAGAAAAATGGAAGATAGGGAATAGAAAAATTTGTGTTTTTTATCTGCGTTTTTTTTTATAAGGAACAAAGTTATGTTTTGTACTTGTTACTCAAACAAGTTTGGTAAGGTACGGTATTTTTTTGGCTAATTTTATTAAGCAACTAAAGGTTCAGCATGCAGAAAGGAATGAGAAACATAACATCCATACACTGATGCAGATCAGAAAAGAAATAGTCCAAAAAATGAGACAAATGTGTGTGGTTAGGTTAGGTCAGGTTTGAATTATCGTCGCACTAGAGCAGCACGAGGGCTAATGGCGACTGGCGCCGTATTTTAGAACCACAGTCAAGTGACGAGCAGCACCTGAATAGGCACCCAACGTAACTGTTAAGGGCGATATCGTACGCAGCTTTAGGACTTTGAAGGATATTTAACGTGCACTCCCTTACACTTGAGACAAATGAGATGAAAAGACACTGATACAAAGTTTCCAAATAATAAGGGTGAGAAGCGTTTTAAAAATTTGGAGATGGATAATTTTTTTTATAAAACTGGTAAAAACAGGCATCCATAACTGAATTAAGTTATAGAGTTTAGAGGCTATGTTTCCCACTAGCTACGCAAAAATTTGTTTTTTGTGCGAAGGATATTATCGGGGCTAAGGCACGTCTGCTGCTCTTATATGAATATGTTGTACGACCCCCAAATACTAAAAGAGATGAGCGGTAGGAACCGCCCTCAACACTGACACCGAAGAGTTCATTGCTACCTCAAGCATAGAGTTAGGAAAGATAATAGAGCAGTCCATGTATGTGCGCAGTAACTCACAAAAGAAGCAGGCTAGAACGGTGCATCTTGGGATACCTCAGTGCCGGTTTCCATAGTTTCGGCTGCTATGTTATGCGCACTAGCTAAAAAAAAATGCTAAAGCTGTGCATCTTGGGATACCTCAGTGCCAGTTTACATAGTTTCGGCTACTATGTTATGCGCAGTAGCTCAAAAAACTACTAAAGCGGTGCATCTTTTGGGATACCTCAGTGTCGGTTTGTTATGAGCAGTAGCTTGAAAAACCTGACAGCTCTGCATCAAGCCATTTAAACTGATAGACCCCTCTTACTCTTCCCTGATGACCTCAAGTGGCATGCTAGAAGGAAGCACCACTACTAAGCTTTCTTG
Source organism: Hylyphantes graminicola (assembly GCA_023701765.1). Taxonomy (NCBI): domain Eukaryota; kingdom Metazoa; phylum Arthropoda; class Arachnida; order Araneae; family Linyphiidae; genus Hylyphantes; species Hylyphantes graminicola. The sequence continues at coordinate 48,619,521 of CM043112.1, read as the reverse complement.
TTCGAGTGTCTACCACGTAAGTCTCTCTTTGAAGTCTACTACGCAAGTTCCTCGCTTCCAAGTGACGAGCCGACACGTGAGTAGGCATCTTTAAGAGCCACATTATACGCGGAGCATATTTAACGTGCAACTATAACCTCTACATGTATATTATTCGTAGGACATTTATGATTTCACGGTCGTTTATAGGTAGTCAGTCATTTTAGCAATAATCTTTTAACCGAACCTGGGACCTTCCGCATGCAAGGCAAATACCTTAAGGTACGCATATACCTTAGACAAATTTTTCTTTAATTTTTGAGATAGAATTTTAAAACTTTGTGAGAAGATCAGGCACATAAAAACCAGTATAAATATACTTTATGGCAAGAAAAAATATATTAATTATTACATTAATTAGCAATTAATTAATTAAATTGTGGCAAACTGCGACCAACTTAATTACTTTTCAAATTAGTTGTTTTACATAATTTTTACAGAAAAGGAAACAGTAAATATCCAGGCATGTGATCATACTTTATCTAAGCTCTAAGCAAAAAAGTTATTTAATTATGATTGTTTAAAATGGCTAACTTTAAAATACACGATTTTTTTTAATAATTTAATTTTTTGAAAGTCTGTAAGAAAATCAATAATTGTAACAATTGCTATAAAAAGTATGGCCACATGCCCTGATTCATACTCTTTAAATTAAACTTTAATTTTTTTTAAATCGAAGCATATTAATTTGAAATATCTTGCTCGCAGTTCAATCATGTTATGAAAAAACTCGTTCGTCAGAAAATGCTTTCAAAGTTTTCATTGTAAGACTGATTAACATAGAATTCCCTTTAATAGATTGCCTGTGAATTGAAAACTATTTACAGTACATGAAATCTACCAGTACCATTTGAAAGATAAAGAATCGAATAATATTTTAATGCAAAAACAGTAAAATACATATTTTGATCAATTTTCCGTTTCCTAAGGTATATGCATACAAACCTAATGGGCTCCACATACCCTCTTTTACAATCCTATAAACACGAGTCACACAAAAAAAACCCATCCTAAACTAGAACTGCTACTCCAGACTAACATCACATCCTCTAACTCGACATTTCAAAAAGCCCTTCCGCATGTATCAAGTGATGCCCTCGGTGGTAGAAAAAGACGAGCCCGGGTGAAATGTGTGCCCGGCTGCCCATGATAAGTAGGCGAGGGACATGTAAAATACAAAGTACACCTTTCAGGGAAGACGGCTCGAATTGCAAAGCAGATCTCAAGGCGGCAAGTGAGAGAGTGAGTGAGGGGTTGTAATGTTTGGCGAGTTATGATTAGATGAGGGCATGATAATTTATTTAAAGAAAGTGAACAAAATGAAGCGTATATGACCCCAAAATCAAACTAAATCAAAAAAGAGAATGAGTGGAAGTCCTATTCAAATGTCGATAGGGAAAAAAGGGACAAAAAAAAAACTTTCGTCTACTAGAGTAGCTTTGCCCAAAGCTTTTCAGACTCGTAACTTCTTATAAAATAAACTTTTATAAAAACGTGCTTATTCTTTTCAGTAAGTTGTAACTCTGCCTTAAAATATGAGCGCGAAAAATATTTATTAAGAATGCCTTGATGAGTGTTTTATGTTTGAGCCAAAGTTACCCTCCCTGGGTCCAAAGTTATCCCATTCGACGGTATATGAATATTTGAAAAACAATCAAGTTCATGCCTCCTATTAGCTGCAGCGGTTAAGTGATAAAAAGTTTCAACATATATTCGGCATTCGGGCGATTGTTTTTAATTATTTTTATTTGGGGGGGGGGGGGTGGAAACACACACACGTTAAATGGATCAACAAAATATAAAAAATATTCTGAAAAATTCCCACACGCAGACGTTGCAGCTCCTTGAAACAGTTTTTTTTTCTATAACGAGGCTTAAAATTTTTTACAGTCTATGTATACAGCTTCTTAAATTAAACTATTTTTCGCCAGAAAACCAAATTAAACAAATTAATCCTTCTCAAACGCAAATACTTAACAATCGCCATCTAAGCACTGATGGAAAACTTATTGTCTGAGTCAATAAACATATTTGTAATCTATAACATAATAAGGTACAGGGTGTCCCAAAATGGACGACCTGTTTTTAAGAGTTATTAAAAAGGAAATGGATCGAGATATCAAAGCAATTCTTGCTGAAAACGAATGAGTCATGTCTGGAATTTGATATGGACCACTTTATTATGTTAGTTATGTTTATTACGTTATTATGTTATTACACCTTATTATGTACCAAGAAGGACACGTGGTCAGAACTGAACATTTCTCAACACGTGTCCTTCTTTTCGGTGTATGCGCATGCCTAGTTCGTTCATACAGCCAACACATTTTATTGAAGCGCCATCTTTTGGTTAAATTGAACATAATAAAGTGTAAAAACATAATAACTAACATAATATTGTGTTCCATATCAAATTTCAGTCATGACTCATTCGTTTTCTGCAAGAAATGTGTTAATATCTCTATCCATTTCTTTTTTATTAACTTTTAAAAACAGGTAGTCCATTATGGGACACCCTGTAAATACTACTTCTGTAGCCAATAGTTTGGAGCCAAATCTAACAATGGTAACCCTACCAGTGGCTACAAATCAACATCCAAAACTGAAAAACCTCGCCAAAACCCGTATTACGTATTCAAATGTCCCATAACGAATCTGCAGAGAAGAACCTTAAAAGAGGTTTATATTACACGATATAAAGATGGCCTTTATTTTCACGAACCAGCCAGTATGGAAAATTCTTCAAAGCCCTGCTATGGTTTAACAAAAATTTAACATGCTTTTTCAACAAAATATAAATATATTTTTTATAAAAAAAATCTTTAGGAATTATTTTCTTTAGAATTTCCGGCACCGCATGTACATCGAATATTAATGAACTGTTACCTGGTAAACCACCTTTGTTAGAATTTTAAAAAAAATTGAATTGCAGGCCGCAATTTATTCATCTACTTAACTATAATTCTTTACAGTAAATGATTTTTTTTACTTAAGGGAGATTTTAAACCCTTTAAAAAGGTATAGCCTTTTTTTTTCCAAACGGCGCTGATTTACTGGCGATTAGGCATTTTGCAGACTCGGCAAATTACACAGACCTGAGGATCATTTTTTGTGGAACCATTGGTGTCAAAATGCTAATAAAACAATGAAATACTAAATTACATGTTTTGTATACTCCTTTATTAAAAAAAAAACGTACTACACTCTTTAACACGTGCACGATGGTGAGACCAACCGGTGGGTCACACTTGAGAATTACGTGGGGCGGTGTGACCCACTTGTGGGTCACGATTAACTATCCCGTCAGACGGCGTGCATCACAAGTGAGTCATTTGTTTTTAGAAAAGAAGTCGTTAAAGAATAAGTATATGTTATTTTTCCTCAACATTATATATTAAAACATTGAGTATTATAAACATCCAATATTTTAAATTGATAACATTTATATTTATTTATATCTATGCAACTTTTCAAACCATTCCAAACATAATTTTGGCCCTTATAACGTTTACAATATGTCGTTACTTTTTTTTTACTATTTTCGCGGCATATAATCTTGTATTTTCACAAGTTGTGATCAGCACTAGTTGTGATCTCGCATTAAGTGCTTTCGAAACTGTTTTGCCGCCCGACGGAGGGTGACGATATAAGACAGTCCCGTCTCAAGAGGAAAAACGTAGATATTTGCCCCGGCGTTAAGGTGTTAATCTAAATAACAGTACACAGTCCTATACATTTTATTCAAACCAAGCCAGGCAACTCTTCAAAGTGCTTTGAGGCTTAGAGGAGCTTATTTTCTCGAAAAGATAGTAAAGAACTCAAAGATTGAAGAGGCTTCGGGAATTTTTAAAAGGTTGGGTAAGGTTCTTGTTACGTGGTTGAGAATGTTATGCAATGAGGTATGGCTATATGCACGTAAAGTTTGATAGATATGGTTTGATATTTTAATGGTAGTGGTATGGTAGTTTTTTTTAAATAGAAATATCGGATAGTTTTTAAGAATGGAAGTTTCAAAATATATATGAATTGAAGAATAAGTGTGTGTAGTTTTGAATAGGTAATAAAGTTACCTAAACCTATTTAATTTCCCTACAAAAAATAAGCTAATATCCCCGTTAAAGATCGGATAATTTTCAAAAAAGAAATCATAAAAATGCCAATTTTTATCATATCCTTAAAGTGCTTATTTTTATCCTGCCTATCCTAATTATATAAAATTACACATAATTACACTTATATATTGTGTATAAACAATATAAAAGTATATGTTCAGTTGTTAATGTATTTCTTGGTTTTGATCTTTTTAGCTTGATCTTTTAAAAAGAACTTAATTTTTTATTTAGGAAATTTTACTGGGTTCTCCTGCCTTTGGTGCTTTAAATGGTGGACTAAAGTTAGGTTTAAGCTTATTGGTACGTTAATTCTGAACTCTCTAGCCAGGAAATATGGCGGGCTGAGAAAAAGAGGGTGAAGCCTCACCCCGTCATTTTAACGGGGGCAAAAAGGAAGGTAATATTTAATAATAACAATAAAAATTAGTATTTACTTATAAATTTGAATATTATTTGTGTATGAATTGTATTGAGAGTTAAATTATCAATTAAAAAAATTATTTTTATTTTCGAAAATTCTATATATCTGTAATTTTTTTTATGGTCAACTGAGTGTTTAAACGTTTTTAAAGTAGAAGAAGTTGAAAAAGTAGGATAGAGAGAGAAAATATTGCAATAGTTTTCTCACCTATTAAGCCCAGGGCTTCAAAATTACACCAATTAATGTAACAGAAATCTGCAAATTGTCAAATGAGTTACTTAGTGAATGTTTGAAAGTGAGTTAATATGCTATTCATTGAATTTCAAATTCATATTAAGTTAATAGTACTTTTACTGCTATAGCTAATTAACAATTAGAATAATAGTTAATTATAAAGTAAACTCGCATGTTCGCATATATTTTACAATTTTATAATCTGTGGAAGTTTGCTTTCTTTTCATTTACTCATAAAAATTATATAGATTTTAATTTTCATTGTAAATGCGTTTTTAAAAGTAATGAAACTTTTTTACTATTTAAATATTGTTATATTTTAATTTTCGGGAACCAAAAACAAATTACATATAATGTTACTTTAAATTATATGAGAAGTAAAGTTTTAAGTATTATTATATAAGTAAAACTAAAGGGGTGAAGAATAATTTGACTTGGCAGAAACTGAAGTTAAGTTTTAAATAGAATGCTGTTAAAAATAGTTTCATAAACAGAAAAAAAGTACAACTTTAAAAAAGACTTACAAGTCTTCAATGCTTTCAAAAATAAAAGTGTTATGAAATCATTCAAATACAAAATATCATTCTTAAATATTGTTAGAATGTCTAAAAAAAGACAAACAGCAAGATCAAGACAGAGACATAAAATATTTTTTGAAAATATTTGAGCAAAGCAAAGAGCAAAAAAGCAAAGAGGAAAAAAAAACCATTGTAGAAATAGAAAGAAAAAGATAGAAAAACGTACAAAGAAATCGACTAAAATGCTTGTAAATTTGAAGAAAACTCAAATATATAAAGGAAAATTTATTAATTCATTTTGTCCCGACAATTTTTTCTTCAACAAATTGTAGATGAAATAAATTTATATGCGCTGGATGTATTTGTATGATTTTTTCAACAATGTTTATGATTTTGACAACAATGTTTAGTAGTTCATCGTAGACTTGAATGAATTTAAAATGTTAATATGTTTTAGTTTGCATTTTGGAATTGCATTAAAAATACGAAAAACAAAAATTGCAGTTTGATAAATCTTTAAAACATGTTTTTTGATTCACCAATATTTTTTTTAAAAAAAAGTTAATTAAAGAGCCAAATTTTTTTTTTTCAGAATTGAAAAAAAAGCTGTATTTTATGCTTAAAACTTCGAACCTAAAAACTATTTTATAAAAATTTTAACAATTTATTTGTTAAAAAACTAATTATAAATATATATATACATTGAAATACATTGATAGCTGTATTTTTTGTCAATTTTTTTAAAAGATGAATATAGTTTTTAAAAATAATTCTTGCTCTTTATAATTGAATTAAGTTGAATGCTACATGTTACAAAAAACCCTATTCACGACATTTTGCTGCTACTTTTTAAAAATATAATACTTTTAAATATTGATTATTTTATTTATGTGTATATTTAATGTACCTCTCATTAAAAGTAAAAATAGTTTTTCATTTCGAGACACTTTTTTTGCATATATATTTTTTTTCAAACAATAGAAAACTATTCTGCCAATATTTTTTGAGTTTTCATTTTAAATACTTTTAATTTATTTTAATAGATGTCTGTTTTTAACGAAATCTATTTTTTTAACAGAAGAACTTTTCATTGTATCGTTCAATTTTTAGCTGGAATTTGATAAACTCATCTTTTCAACAAACTGAGGCTCAGACAACAAGCTTAAGCTTTTTTTTTGTTAAAAAGGGCTTTTTTTTCACAAACTAGCTTCTCGGCATGTGCACTGCTAGAAGTTCAAATGATACAACATTACAGTTCTGGTATAAGTCCGATTAATATAATGACGACATGGTTTAATGATAACAGTTGATCTGATATAATGTTGACAGTTGATATGGTATAATGACGACAGTTGATATGATATAATAATGATTATGAAGATCTGGTATAATGATGACAGTTGATCTGGATAATGATGACAGTTGATCTGGTATAATGATAACAGTTAATCAGTCACATCATATTTTAACCAATGATGTAGGGTCCATTTTCCCATTTATAGCATGTGTTATCAGAACGCTTCTTTGTTTCATGCTTGTTGGTTTAATATGAAATAATGCTGTAGTAGAAAGTTGATATTAAACTTAGTTTGGAGCATTCAGCTGCTAGTTCTATTTATAGTTTTTATGAAGAAACAAACAATTACTGTTTCCAGGAACACCAAAAATATTAAAAAAAACCCATAGAATAGATCACAAAGGGAGTAAATTCTGCAATAAAAAGGAACAAATGTCTTTGAAAACTTGCATTGTTTTTCCTTATGTGTTGTGTCTACATTTGCGTAGCATCAAAGAGTTCAGTAATAATGTTCTGCTTTTCACTGACGATTTTTCTGTACTAGAAAGCACCCTTTGCAGGCTTTTCTGGGTAACTAGATGCGTAGTTGAGTTCAGTAATAATGTTCCACGTTTCACTGATAATTTTTCTGTACTAGAAAGAACCCTTTGCACGCTTTTTTGGAATACTAGATGCGTAGTTAAGTTCCGTAATAATGTTTTACTTTTCACTGATGACCTGTACTAGAAAGAACCCTTTTGAAGGCGTTTCTGGAATACTAGTTGAAATGTTTGAAAACTTGCATTGTTTTTCCATACATATTTTGTCTGCGTTTTCGTAGTTGAGTTCAGTAACAATTCAAACTTTCACTGATATATTTTTTTTTGTGGTGGTGGGTGTGTACTAGAAAGAACCCTTTGCAGGCTTCTCTGGACTACTATTTGAAATTAGTGGTTCTTAATAAAGATGACATTATTCTAATTCTGTTTAAGTATTTGATTATTTCAAGACTGTTGGGCTCATGGAACTGGTATCAAATGTTACAATTTCAGATGAAATATTTCAACAACCGCTCATTTTTGCTATTATCTTGCAAATAGTCACGCATAGTCAGCGCATAATTCCACTATTGTTGACAATCAATAATTATCATCTCAAAGAAGTCTTACAGGCAAGCCATCTTAAATTGTTTCTGTGACCATAATGGCTATTGTAGAGTCACTGAATGCAATACAGCAGTCCGTGTTCAACGAAATGTAACTCAGAGTGAAGACCAAGTTGCTTCAACGTATGTACTACAATACTTATTATAATCTAGATAGCCAGTAGTGACGCAGTAGTCAATCAGCGCCCTCTAGTGTGGATGTTATGTGAGGATGCATATTCGTTTGCGGCTGACCTCCACATCCATCCTTCATCATATTAACCCTTTGGTGCATATGACAAAGTTTTTTCGTTGGATTCAGCACTTTGTTTAACTTCCAATATACAGGCCTTCCCTGATGGCTTCTGGTGTGAGAGGGGCATCCAGGGGGTTGTATTCGGCGGCAATCGGCTTTGGGTGTTGACGGTCTCCGCGGGGAGATCCATGTGACTCCGCCTATTAGTCCTTTGTCCGGCCTCTGTGATAATCCGCCCTGGCCAGAAGTGCACCTCCGGGGTAACTGGAGTCCTGAGTGGGGTTTCAATTGCCTCGATGAGGCATCATACTAGTTCTATAATCGAGAACCCCTTGTGTCCCTTCGGAACGGGTTGGGGGTAATTAACCTCGCTTAACTTCCACCTAATTCTATTACCCACCTTAATCTTCTAATTCAAAATTTAAAAACCAATATTTATTTTGCAAAACAAAAATTAACAGGTTTTTTTTTTTATACAAAATGAAGTCCATGTAATACCAATCCTTGAAGTTTTTAATCAAATGCTTATTATAAAAAAAATATGTATCAGAATACAGTTTATACTATAGTGTATTTTGTCAAACTTGAAGTAACACTTTGGTGAACTTTAAATACTAACTTGAAGTAAAGTAAAATTATAGTTTTTGTTACAGTTGAATAAGATTATTTTTCCAGTCATCAGTAAAACGTTCACTCGCATTCCCGATTTAAGCAAAAACAGTTATTCTTTTAACAGCATAATTTATGAAAGTTATTGCACCTATCAAAATGTTAAAATATAATGTTGTTTATTAAACTGCAATGTTTGTTTTAAAAATGTTCTTTATATGATTCCCAAATAAAAAAAAAGTTTCTGTAAAAATTGTCCTATTAAAAAGGAAATAAGAAAAAGAAGAAAACAGAATATTCGAAGAGAAAGAAGATTACACAAGAATAAAATACTTCAAATCGTACATGTCTTACATAAGCAGATTACTTTTAAATGTTATATACATTTGTGTAATAAATTAATACATAGAAAAACTTACATAAACTATTTAAGTATAAAATTTATATTTAACAATTATAACAAATTAATGAATAGTGAACTTAAATTTCAAATCATCTTCAAATAAAAGTAAAAAAAATTCACAAAAAATTACTGAAATTTAAGAAATATTAATTTGATGTATAAAGTTGTATCACGTAATATTATAAAAAAAAGGTTTGATTATAATTATTATAAAAGATACACGTTGACAGTTGAAAATAATTATTTTTTGTAACTCTAATGTTAAAATAAGGCCAATCTATAGTAACATTTCCGTAAGAGATTCTTATTAAAATTCTAGAAGAAAGAAGCACAGAGGAAAATTCTCCAATTTACTAAACATTTTGAAAATTAGCGATTCATTTATGTAGTAAATGAAATTAGAACTCTTGAACAACTGTTTTTGACTTATTCGCAAAATGAAAATGAATTTTTTCGACAGCTGGAAAAAATATTAAAGTTAATAAATGTCTAAAAATACAGTAAGACTCCAATTATCCAAACTTAAACTATAATAACTAGAAGTATCTGAATCTAATTATACGAACACCACTTAATCAGAAGTGCATTTATTTAAATTGCTGATTTCTGGAAATCTCGAATTATCCAACTACAAGATGTATCTGAAGTTTAATTATACGAATAACCACCTAATTATAAGTCTTTTTATGTAAATGGCTGATTTCAGGAAATCTAAAATTATCCTAACTTCAACTTTTCCAACTACATGTGTCTAAACTTTAATTATACAAACTCCACTTATCAGGAGTCCAATAATTCGAATATTTTTTATTGACCGATTAACTTACAATCCTTTGAGAAGAGCGAAAATTATTTGGTATGACGAGTGTTGAGACTCGCATGGAGACCCCTGAGGAGGGGCAATTTAGCCAGTGTTGCCACCCCTTTAAGGAGATAAGTGCGACTAAAAATAAAATTTAATTCTAAAATGTAAAAAAAAATACCATAAAACTACAAGCTGCATTTTGGAATATTTTTAGTGACTTTAAAAAAAAATTGAAATGCTGTTCCAGTATTTTTATGATATATTTTTGCAATTTTAGAATTATATAGTATTTTTTTCGAAGTACTTTTCTCATTAAAGAGATGGCAACACTGGCCAAATTTCCCAACCTCTGGGGTCTCCATGCGCGTCCCATCGTCATCATTGGAGGTCACGTGATACGCCCATCCAGTACTTTATATGATATCTATGGTTATTATCTACATCCATTTATCTATAATTTTCAATTTTCCTTATGGAGTTTGGTATAAATGATTTGGATAATTGAAGCTTTACTGTGGTAAATAAATTTTATTTATCATTATCATCGACTTTTAAATTATATTCATTATTATAAAAATAATTTGTTTTCAGCCTGCCAAAGTGCAAATTTTATATTTTATTCAAATTCTATAACAAACTCATATTCTTCTAACATTTTTTCATTTTCAAGATACAAATAGTAAACGTCTGGACTGACCTGAACAAGTTTATACTTCTAAAAAAAGAAAATAAAAACTTTTATAACACACTTTTTCAATTAAAAGCATGCCATAAAGACAGACCTTTTTCCACAATACAGTTTTAAACAGAAGTATACAAGTGGAATTTATAACATTTCTACAGAGAAATGTAGAAGACATGAAAAACGTTTCAACTTTTTTTAAATGCCGAAACCATTCGGGAAAAAAATTCGAATCAAAGCAAGAAAAAATACTTAATATACATATAAAAAACTATTTTATCATTTACAATGTTAAAAAAAACGTAACATTTATTTATTTTATTCGTTGCAAACGTTCTTTACTGTTCCACATTTATATAGATTTTTTTTTTTTTTGGTATTTGGGATTTTCTCCGCAAACATTAGTAAATTCTTTTAACACACCTTCTTTAACAATTTGATTAATGCTTCGTTTTCAACAAGCAAAGATGACCGCGACGCTTGTCAAGCAGTTAAAAAGTTGTTTAACGTTTAATTCCGAATTTTTAACTTTATTAAACTTTTATAGGATATTTTAGTAATTATTCTAGTAGTTGGAAAACAATTGTTCTGCGCCATGTGGAGTAGCGAGGAGCCGGGAATGCCTATGACGTACTAGGCACTAATGTGTAGCTACTAATGTGGAGCTACTAATCGTGTAAAAGTATTTAAATGATTGATAAAATGAGTTAAAAAAAATCTTGAAACGTTTATACACTCTACTAATTTTTTGAGCAACTGTAAAAAGAGTACATAAGTTTTTTTAAATAGTTTATCAAATAACAACGGACTAATTTATCTCTTAAGTTAAAGTTGCAATACAATGATACGAAACTACTTTGTTGTTATGCAGCGAACCTTTACAACTGCAAATGACACTATACCACATCTTTGATTGTCCAGCTAATGGGAACGGGGCAAAACTACTAACCACTATGATTAAACCCAAGAATCGTGGCCGGATTTGTTGGCCTTTTGAAAACGTCGCAAATTCAAAATAATAACAAACCCCGGCACTTGCCGAGGTTGCAATATTGAAATGATAAAAAAATGCTACCTAATTCCAAAATGGCCGACTTAAAACAACGGAAAAATTCATTTAAATTGCAGACCAGATTTAGAAAAAAAGTGGAAAATAAAAAGCTCTAAGAATTGTATTGAACAAAGTAATTAATTACTTAAAATCATTAAGCATAAAATCAATAAAAGATAAGTATAAGAAAACTTCAGAATAAATTTTATGCATTTTCGATTTAAATAGATTAATAATTCGAAATTGTCAAAGGAATTGCTAATTTGCCAAAGGTTGTCATAATACCAATACTTCGTTGTTACCAGATTTGGAGTATAATTGCCCGTCGCGATTCTTTAGTTTAACTTGGAACGGGAGTATTTCCGTCATTAAAAGAAGGTGTAATCAGGAGTCCTGGACGTTCTTGATCCGGCTATGTCATAGATACGACAAAACAAATTCTTTACAAATTAAGGAACGTAAATTTTAGTAAACGAAACTGTTTCCAAATGTTAACCAATGGAAAAACTGTAGGGTTGTTCCATGACTAGCATACACAATTGAAGAGCTTAGTGGAAGAACGTGCAAAGAAGATGAAAATTATAAAAGGAACTATAAACTTTAAAGTTTACACTTAGATCTGTTGAAAACGATACTTTCAAACTATAAAAAGTATACCAAACTAAAAGTTTATTTAAAATGGGTAACTTGTTACAGTTAAATTTTCTAGTAATATGTTCATTTACACACAAATATAATTTTTTTTCCAAAATGTCGCTTAGCACGTTCTTCTACTAAGCTCTTCTATCGTTTACCTGTTGATTCAGAATTCCTTAGTGTGCTTTGGTATTGGTAATTTCTCGGTTGCGTGTAACAAAATTATATTTCGATGTTTTTGAAAAATATTCTTACCCGCTTTAAAGGCATTGTTTGTTTGTCAGCTTTTAAAATTCCTTTTAAAGAATTTAGAGAATTCAAAAAAGCGCAAAATGCTTCGTATCAATATCTAAGCATGCACAACATCTCAAATTTCTCCTTGGGTAACATGGAAATGGTTAGTTTCCTTTTTCGATATTCCTGTCTTCTTAACTGAAGAATTTATCAGAATACAGTAATTATAGTGGATACTTTAGTGACCACTGAACTTTAAAAAATGCCACTCACCTCGCCTTGGCCAAGTGCATCCCCTGGAATAAAAAGTTCCGGGTACACGTTCTTCATGTACCAGTCAAAGGATTTGCAGCCGAGGTTTTTTCTTAAGGCTTTGCGTGAAGTGACGTCTCCGTAGTCACCCTGAAAGCCCAAATATCGGTTACATTTAAAGTATACGTTATTTGTAAAATAAGTGTTAGAAGAATTTATGAAAATATGTGTGTTAAAATATTTGAACGTTTGATATAATTAGTTAAAAATTCTTGGAATGTTTATTGTGATACACTTACACTAAGCAAGGAACTATACTTTTCCTGCTCCAGCTTTAACCTGACTGTATTTGTATCTACTAATATTGTAAGGTAAATCCTCGGTTTTATATCTCCTAGTTATCATTATTTGCACGATATTTTCTGGTGCAAAAATTCAAAGTTTAAATAGAATATACGTCTCAGTTAAAACAATTCAACACATTACTTTAGTTTTGACCTTACCATTGTCAATATGCACTGTTATTTCTTTTTAGCATAGTTCCTCCAAAATAATGGTTCGTAGTATCTGAAACGGCTATGTGGTGAAATGGCTAATCATATTTTCGATATTAATTAGACAAATTTTAAGGGTTTGGAAACAAAAACCTGAGTAACGGATCACCCAAATACCAAAAATATGGTAAACATTTGAACACACAGTTGTTGTTTCTACTAAGAACCATGTTTTCAGGGAAACACAGCGTCGAAGAGTTGACAATATGAAGTTAAGTTAAGTTATACGTTTCCACCTGTATATTTCTATCCTCCACGAAGGTTCAACATAGCCAATTATGCCTCGTACTGTGAACTTAAAATAAAAACAATGTAACTTACCAGATCGTTGCCAATCCTGTCGTAGTAATACTGCTTATACTCGTCCAGCCACACTTCTGCCAGCCTCACTGAGTTCTTCCTCAGCACGTTGACGCCTTCTTCCCACTCGTACGGGCTGCGTTTTCTGAAGACGTGGCCAACGTGGGAGCAGGGCAGGATTTCGAGGGTGCCGCCACACATCCACGTCTGAAAGGGATATGTTAGGATAGGTGAAAAAGTATATGGGAGAGTGACATAGATATCATAGCTAAAGTATTGGATTGGCAGATCACGTGACATCCAGTGCTAACGAAGCGACGCACATGGAGACCGGAATTGGAGGGCGATGGGGCTAGTGCACCACATTAAGGAGAAAAATACAACGAAAAAATATTATTTAGTTAAATTACAAAAAGATACTATACAAACATTACAAAAGTGTTGCACGTTTTTTAAAAGTCAATTAAAATATCCCAAAATGCAGGTATTATTTTTATGAGAACTCAATTAAAATATTATCGCCTGATCTTATTTTTAAAAATAAATTACTATTTAATCGGAATTTTTGTTTTACGTTGAACTTCTCTAAACTTGGTAGAATTACTCGCATTTTAACAGCCATAACAAGCCTAATGGTTGTTCTAGTGATGATTTTTAACTGCAAATACAAAATTAAGAAATGTTGGAGGGCGAAAAATGAGCAACAAAAAAAACCTAAATCAAAGACTTTTCAGACCATTATGAGTAAAGTTATTTGTTCATAACTCCTTTAGAATAAATTTGATAAACGTTTTGATTTTATCACCATCAAATAAACTAGTTTTCGGAAAACATTTATGCGAAAAAGTATAAAATAATGATTTAGAATCAGTTTTCGTAAGTAATTTTTGTTATCTTCCCATTACAAACTTTTGTGCATCAAATAATTGGATCATTAAATATTGAAAGGGGTGAAGTTTATCGGATTATTTCCCTCTAGGCTACTTCTTATCAACGTTTTGTGAAAGAAGACGCTCTTACGGTAATTATTCTCTTTACTCTGACCCCTTCTGCATTTAGTTATTCATTTTGAAAGTAAAACAATTTTCACTAAGCGTAGGCAAAATTGATTGCCTTTTAGTTTTCTTAAATGTATTCATTGTGTTCCACAGTTTTCAATTGATTTTTGGTTTTTAAAATGTTTGGGTGGTAAAAATATAAAACTTTAAGTGAATCTAAATTGTTTAGTGATAAAAGTGCCATGTGGAAGAATTTAATGGTTATGCGTGGGAGGCATTATTGTTTGGGAATACACAGAAGTCTATTGTTTTGCAGTTTCTAACAAAGCAATTTAGACACTACTTTCAACATAATATTTTTAATTTACGAAGGAATAGTTATTCTTTTGAAGCCTCGTTAAGTGTTAATGTTTTGAAATACTTTTCAAAGAATTATGTTAAATGTTAGCGTTATATATGGATGGAGCTTATCAAATTTGAAAATTAAGCTGATGAACGGTTTGATAATTATGCTTTGCCTGAATATAATAGTTGTCAAAAATGCATTATTTTCCCTTTCGCTTTTACGAAATATAATAATGATAATAGTTAAGCAGTTAAGAAACCAAAATATGTGCACAGAAAAATCTATGTATTGAAATGTATGAACGGTTTGATTATAATGCTTTGCCTGAATATTAATTAATAATTGTCAAAAATGCATTATTTCTCCTTTCGCTTTTGCGAAATATAATAATAGTAGTTAAACAGTTAAGAAACCAAACAATGCGTAAAGAAAAATCCATGTATTAAAATGTATAGCTATAATATATTCTAATTCATGACTTTTATCATTCTAAAAAGTATAGTTTTGAATTGAAATAATTCATTATTCGTTAGTATTTCGTAATTTAAAGAATCCATTGACATATTTTTGTATAATTAGTTTTTAAATTTTATTAGTTTATTAAATATCTCAACAATAAAAATAGTAAAGAAAATATACATATTTGTTTCATTAAAAGAATTAAGAAATCCTAAATTACTTGTTAAAACCTATTATTTTATATAATTCGTCATTGCTAACAAATAAGTGAAATAACTTGATATATAATCAATATAATCATTTATATAGGTATATAAATTATTTTACTTCAAGTTTTTCTTATACCTAGTTTCCCCTAAAACTAATATTTTATTGAAAAATCTACAAATGGACAAGTGTTAAAGATATTATCCAAAGAACAGTATAGATGCTATAAAAACCTCATCAATATCACATTTACAATCAATATCACAATCAGCTGTAAAGACTTAACAAATTTCTTTTTCAATAAGAGATATAAATGGTATATCAGTGTACCTGTAATCAATAGAGCTACCATCATGTAATTGATATCGTGAAAAGTTATATCGATTTGTATCGGAATCCCATTAATTGCAAGGTATATATTCTAAACTGGTGAAATATATATTAGAAGTTATTTTTATTAGAAGAAGACATGAGTGCTGACTTCAACACAATGTTTGCCCTAACCAAGTATTTGGTCACTATAATTTGAGATGGTTTCAGAACAACTTGTAATATTTTGAAAAAACGAATTTTACTATTTAAAAAGCTAACACTTATTTATCGTTAGATGGAAGAATCATGTCTCATAAAGAATTAAACAATGTTTGTTTCAATTAAAATGAAAATATGAAAAAAATGGTTAAATAAAATTTACTCTGAAACAATTTTATGGAATAAATTTATTCTTCATGCTTGCATTTTTAGATGGTTAAAAATTGATTTTAATTTTTTTTATTGAATGAAGAGTTAAATAACTTATTTTTATAATTTATTCAAAAGTTTTGATTACATTTTTCCCCTTAAATTTTATTTAAAAAATTAAGATTTTTAAACTTGATTTTTACCATTTTATTCGGGATATTTCACAAATTTTGGATTTTAAAAAAAATAATAATAAGTCCGTACCGAAAGGGTCAACCAAAGTACGCAAAGTGCTCCCCTAATTGTTTTGAGCAGTGTGGGTTCTAATTTTCTCAGGTTGATTAAATACTTATTAGAATACTTCTAAGAAGCATTTTTCTCTATTAGTCCCGTGGGCTGTAAAATCATTTACAGAAATAAAAGCTCTTCTGAGTGCAGACTTCTACAAACAACTCACGAGAACTTTAGAAGTACTTGGTACTTGTACTTTCTTTTTCCTACCTTAAACAAAAGTTCTAGATTTTCGCCTCCCTATATATGGTTTTCTAAAAATTCATATTACTTAAATATTAGAAATTTTTACACCTTTGTCAACCTTATTTCTCTAGCCTTGACACGCACCAGATAAAAATGTACCCATGAAATAAAATCACAAGATTGCTTCAGTTGCACGCGCAGATAGTACAGAGTAATGATTCTAGAAGGATCTCGAAGGCCACGGGATCAGTTCAACTAATACAATTCAATACGTTTTTATTGCGCACTTTTGAATATGCCATGATAACAGCACGCTCGCCCTAGGCTCTTCAGTCCTGTTGAATAAAATTAAATCTTTTCCTGTTTTTTTTTTAAACTTTTGACTGTCCCAATCATATATAACATTAACTCTTTAATTTAGATATTTATCAAAAACACCAAAGAACAAATGCTAAACCACATGTAGGAAGAATACTATTGTGCTGAGCTTACAACAGAACTTTGGCGCTAACTATGCATAATTATTTTATCGCAACACAATTTTTTATATTATTTCAACGCCAAATATAAAAACTGGTAAAAAAATTGTATTGAAAGTCAACTCAAGTTGTTTTAAGTCTAGACTTCTACAAACAACTCAAGAGAACTTTAAAAGTACTTAGTACTTGTACTTTCTTTTTCCTACCTTGAATGAAAGCTCTAGGTTTTCGCCTCCCCATATATGGTTTTCTAAAATATTACAAACAATATAAAAAAGCGAATTTTAAATTACTGTAATATATGTCTTTTAATCTTAAATATAGGTATTTAACAAAAAACATATGCTAAACCACGTGTGGAAAGATTACAAACATGCTGAGCCTGTAAAACAACTTTGGTGCTAACCATATGCATTATTATTGGATCCTTAACAGAATTTCGATATTCTTTCAAAGCCACTTACAAGACACCGGAAGAACGAGATACGTCAACCTAGGAATGACTTATAAAATGTTTAGCGATGCTGATACCCTTAAAACTTTCTATAGTAATTAGAATTTTTTTTAAAACAAACCAATGAAATTACTTACAATAGTTAGTTATTTAATAGCAAGTGAAAAAAATTACAGCAATTTGGAAACAGTTTTTTGTTGAAACTACTTTGTTACTGGTAAAACGAACTGTTAAAAACTGCTAAAAACAACTGATAAAAATTGTATTGAAAGTCAACAGAAGTTTTCCCGAGTGTAGACTTCTACAAACGACACCCAGGACCTTTAAAAGTACGTACTAAGCACTAGAACTTTTTTTTTTCTTACCTTGAACGAAAGCTCTAGGTTTTCGCCTCCCCATATATCAAACCCGCTATCGTAGGTGCCAAGCCGCTCGAAAAACTCCTTGTTGATGGAGAACAGACCACCAGCCATCGTCGGAGACCTAAAAGAAGGGAAAAACGAAGAAAGAAAAGAAGAAAATATATATTTATTGGTGGTACGTTCTTTTTCGTACAAATAGCCACTTCTTAGGAGGTACCGACATAAAAGAAATATTAGCCTTGAAGCTACAGAGACTTAAGTATAAATAGACTTGACTCTGCACTTAAACACCGCAATAAAAATTCTGTAGAAGTACATTGTGTTTTAAGGTTATTTTTAACATCACAGTTTTGTACTGTTTGTTTTACAAGAAATTGATGTTTATTTGACACATAAAAGGCGGGTTTACATAAGCTATCGAATCCATGGAATGAAGAGCAAACTCCGCAATTTTTCCCTTTTTGGTATTTTAACCCAGGTGGAGCCGGAATTGTAGGGTTCATTATGGGGTAAAGAAAGAGGGTTTGATGTTTCGTTCCATGTATTCGGCCACGGACTATCATTTGGGTTAGAAATCCTGCTCGACCACTTTTTAACCTAATGGAGGATTAGGCATTCCATGCGGATTCGCTGGCTCATGTAAAAGTCACGTAATTGACTTACATCGATAGCGTTTAAACAGAGAATGTGGTTGCATGCAATCACTGCCAGTGAAAAGAACGTTTTCTCAGGTAACACATACCGTTTACATCACATATAAATTCACAACACAAGGTGATGGTAACACTTTTACCCTCACTAACTTAGATGGATTTTTTTACAATGAACATGATCTGAAAAATTCGACTTTTAAAGATAAAATAATCAAAACTTGTCAATTAAAACAACTATCGTTTAGTTTAGGCTTCCAAACTATATCACTTGAATTGTCCGAAACAAAACACAATGTAAACTGGATTTCATTTTATGTTTAAAAAATTTAGCAGTTAATACAGTTGTATGGTGAAATGATTCTTTATATTTTCGATGTTTAGTTAAACCTTTTATCAGTTGTCGAAGAGATAATGCATAAAAGGGTTCAACCGAATACTGAAAATGAAGGGAAAAATTACTCCACAAAGCCGTTGCAGCTACAAGAAACCCTCTTTTTTTTTTTTGGAGAAACTTATCATTACATTTTGACACTTTATTTGTTATAGAATGTATATGTACATTTTGACACTTTATTTGTTATAGAGCGCATATGTACATTTTGACACTTTATTTGTTATAGAATGTATATGTACATTTTGAACTAATTAGACTAACACAAATCCAACTAATTAGACTTACACACAGTTTATTTGCTAAGGGTTAGATTCGGAATAGAAATCACCCATTTGTATGGAACTAAGCTCTTATTGCGCTCAAACATACAAATAGTAAATAAAAATATTTTTTCTCTATATTTGTGTAAGTATATCGCAGTGTTTGCAGAGTCTTTGTTTGTGTATCTATTAGGGGTTTTGTTTGGGTAAGTGTTTTTTTTTTTCGTTTGTAGGGTTATAGTGTGTGGTGTTTGATGTGTTATGCCTTGTAAGAAAAGTTGACCCCAAGCATGGAAAAGCATAGTAAGGCAATTTTAATGCACAATTACTAACTTTTATAACGAAGGTTTTGAACAATATTAGTAATTTATAACTTTTACAAAGTAGTTTGAACACAGAGTTACATACAAAAACTGCTTTTTTTTCTATAAGCGCTTATTGTGTGCACCTTTAGTGAAACGGCACACATCCAAACGAAAATGCAATTCTTCCCATGCTGTCTGCAGTTAGTCCGTAATCGTTTAGAGTAATCGAATATATGACACTGCAACTGCGAAAACGATGTAGTGGCACAAGCGCATGCACTTATCTGAAACTGTTGGAGTTATTCTTTATTCGCCAAATTCAACCACAACTGTCGAACGATTACAGCTCATACTATTACAATTTAAATCTCGGACATTCTTTTACGGACACCCTGTATATGAAATTGATACAATATAAAATAGGCTAATGTGTTTTGCGAAAACCATCCCTAAAGAAATTTAGTAAATGGTATTTAATTTTAGAATTAACCTTCAATTGTTAAAAAGAAAATAACATATTTCCAGAATAAAAAATCGATGATCTTTTAGGTGAAAAGTAAACCAATAAAAAAAACTTTTCATTTTTTACGACACATTCTATTTAGCATATAAGCAAAACAAACTATATTATTTATAAAAAAAAATCAATGCATTTTTGTAAGAAACACTTTTCAAACGATCTTTATGACACAATTAGAATTGCAAAAAAGTAACCCAATATCCCTTAAGGGACGGGGGACATCAATAATGCTTGAAACTGTATCGTTGACACTTTGTTTGCATATAATAAGCAACGACATATTTTATTTGCACTATTTTCTTTGTCATTCTTCTTTTGTTATTATTCTTTTTCTTGCATATAGTAGCATTAAAAAAAAATTAAATTATGTTTTAAGTGTTCAAAGATTGATAAAAACAGGATAAGTCTTGTGTGTTAATTGCTTCTTTTTTAGTAGAGTCAATATATTTTTAAACATGTTTATGAAACTTTTAAATTCTTAGAAATAATATTTTTATCGAAGAGTGATACTTTTCAAATTATATTTTTTTATTGCATTTTTGTTTCATTAATTTATTTTATGGTTTGTTTATGAAAACTGATATTTATTTAAGCATTATTTTGTGTTTTTTTATATTTTAAGAATACTTTTTTTTCGATTTTAAGAATATATTGTTAATATAAATTTTATAATAAGCACATAAGAATGTTAACTAAATTTATTTTCAATTTAGATCTACGATCTGATTGAGTACTTTACCGTCGTATAAAAAGAATATACGGCTGTAAAGTAACCATAGAGTTAGGAAGGAAGGATAAAGGGGCTATGAGTTCAAACGATTTGAAGAAGGATTGTCAGGTTTTTCGAGCTACTGCGCATAATATACTGACACCGAGGTATCCCAAGAAGCAATGCTTTAGCGGTATTTTGAGCTGAATAACCGAGGGCTATTGGCGACGGACGTTTATTTTTTTTAACCTAATAAAATTACTAAAGTATTAAATACTTTTTTAAATATTGTTTTACCATGCAAGCAAAGACAAAAACGCATTTTCAAAAAAAAAATCACTACGCACAACTAGCATTGATTTTGGGAATGGTAGAGTAAGGTTATATCAGCTTTATTACAACTATTCTAGTTTTTACAAACCTATCTGATATTGACTATTTTAGCATTAATTAAACTTAAAATAGGAAGAACAACTATGGAAAATATTGCTGGCCAAAGTTTCCAGAAACACAGATACATCGTGATTTTCAGATATAATCCGATTATAAATCTTAAACCAAAATCTTACCAAACAAATCCACATTAGCGAATATCAACGCAAACTTTAATCTCATAAATATAACTTACCTAAATAATTCACATCCCATTAAGGAAATAATTAATATACTATCTCATTTCAGTTCGGAAACAAACTCCAGCAGACGATAATTCTCAGTGAAGAATTCTCTTAGGCCTAACTAAGTCGAACAGAAGGAAATTCTTCAGGGAATTCTTTAAGAACAATTTCCGAAATTTTAGCCAGAATTTTAAGAATTCTGGGACATTTTGACCTTTCTAAATAATGTGGGTGAGGGATTGGGGTTTCGTTTAGAATATTTTAACTCCTCTTTGGGAATGTTCTCATTTTGAAAGGATTTTGGAATGGATAAATGTACAAAGGGACTGGCTAGGTATGGGTTATATTTATAATTTTAATACAGAAGTCAACGAGGGAACGTTGATTAAAATGTGTTCCGAAGTAGAAGCTTTAATAATGAAGTATAACCTCTTAAGATCCTAGCAAAATCCTACACCCATCCTATGTTCTTAATCTAAACATACTTTTCATACAAATATATGCTGAAAAATATGTTTTTCAAAGAAATTAACCAAAAAAATGTTTTATAGTACTTAGGAACACGCCTCAAACTCTAAAAATACCAATTTTTTGTGCTTTAAATGCAACAAAAAAGACAGTATCACTAAAATCGCACACATTGAACACATATAGGAAAATCTAGTTTAGTTTTCCTTCAATTTTATATATGATGTGTTATATTTATTATATAATAAACAACTGTAATATACCATTAAAATTTGGACATTCTCTTACGGACACCCTGTATATCATAAGTTATTTCATTTATTCTAAACCTACTAATAAAAAATGACGCATTTCTTTCTCAGTCACAAAACTTTATCTATAAACATCGCCAAATGTTATTCCTTTGGCTCTAAACCATTTCTCAGACTAAACTATCTCCAGCTGACCAAATCCGAACAAAAAACACACGTCAAACTAAAAAACCAAAACACTCTACAAAAAACAACCTTTTATTTCTCTCGTCATAGGAAAAAATCACGTAAATCCGGAAAAACCGCCCATATTTCGGGAGAAGAAAAAAATAAAACGTCTCCAATTTATCAACGTCTACCTAGATCGTCATTGCGATGTTTGGTTTACCTACAAGAATAATCTGGATAAAAATATCCTTTTGCATGAAATACAGATGAAGGAATACTAAGGAAAAGTTTTTCTGTTTTTTTTTCTTCGAAAAAAATACGGTTTCCTGCTGTTTGGAAATGCAAATAAAGCTTGTTCTTTTCTAAAACCAGTTGTCCAATAGTATAAGATATTTAACCTCTTAAGACTCGAGCAAAATTCTACGCGTCTGTGCAGAATCTAAACATTTTTCATGCAAATATATGCTAAAAAGTATGTTTTTCAAAGATTTTTTAAAATTATGTTTATAGTTACTTAGGAACACGCCCGAAACTCTAAAAAAACACATTTCTGTGCTATGAATGCGACAAAAAAAACCGTATCACCGTATCGCCGTGCAGTAAACAGATTTTTTTTAACATTGTGTTTAATGCAAAATGCTTTAAATTAAACAACTAAAGATCTTTTTGAAAAGTTTGAAAAAAAATATTTTTTAAGAACTCTAATATTGTATTGACCCTCGTTAAAACACTGATTAAGAATTTTCTAAAAAAAAACTATTATACAAAAACATGTGAAAAAAGTATTATCCCCAAATGCTAATGGTGTGAGTTTCAAAATTCACCATAAACAACTTCAACTTATTATTTTTATGGAAATAACTGACTATAATACTTGTAATCACACACACAGAGACTGAAAACTGATATTTGGATCTTCTTCTATCGGAACTGGTCAATTTTGGAACTAATTAAAGTATTAATTGCTTGTTGGGAGATATAAAAAAAATTCCCTAAAAGGGGACGCCAGGTCGTAAGAGGTAAGAGATTAACGTTGTTCTACATCTGGATATGACCAGTCACGCATTTATTTGTATCGTGTAAGCTATATCATTTTGTAGGGTTTCATAGCAGGCTTCTCCTGAAATATAGTAAATTATATCTCATAACATGTTTTTCTGTTTAAAATTGACAAGTCTTTTTGATGAAGAAAATGTTGGACATGAAGACCAAGCGACCCTTTGTTTTTAGTGAATTTGAAAACCATAACATTGGTATTTGAATACAATACTTTTTTCGAATGTTTTTGTATAGTTTTTTATAAAGAAATTTCTTAATCAATGTTTGGAAATAAAAATTCGAAATTACAATTATAAGTTTTTCTTCCGTTTTAGGGCAAGACATGTTAAATAATTATTCTTTTAACTGCAAGTATATTTAGCAAAATAATATTTATGAAAATAATATTTTTTTTGTTTTGTTCTTTACATTTTTAATTATAACTAAATGGTTTGCTTGCCAGCCCGCCGGCGCACTTGGTTAGTGTTTTAGCCTTTGGAGCTGCTGGGCTCGGGTTCGCATCCCGGTAAAGGCATGGATGTTTGTGCTTGTCAATAAATGTTGTTATTTGTCAATGTGTTTGTGTCGTCCTTCTTTGTGTGTCTCTTGTGACTGTCTCTTCTGGCGAGCTGGGTAATGGGCTATAAAGCCTACACCATCCCTTCTAGAGCGCAATCACTGTCATTTGTCATTTGTCAAGTGGTTTGCTTGGCAATTTTTTTCTAACACTTATAAATCTTATGATGAAGTGTTTATAGTGACAGCTCCTGTTACAAACCTACTTGTTCTTATATAAAAATTTCAGTGAGCTTAAAATAGCAGGTAAGTAGGCCAATTTAGTTCTTTGGAACTTCTTGTTTTAATTCTTTCGAATTAAAAAAAAGCAGTCTAAAAAATACAATGAATTGACTTTTATCTGAAATCTTTTATACATATAGTTAATTTAAAATATGTGTTTTTGACGTTATTTGGGATTTTGAAGTCATCAAAATTACTCTTTAAAAGTTTCTTAAGTTCTGGGGCTAAAGCAATTGTTAAATAAACCTCTAAGCCAAAAAAGCAAGTAACAAAGAAAATCGGTATTTTGTTTCACATCGCCCCTGC
>CM043112.1:48544811-48594545 GCA_023701765.1 Hylyphantes graminicola | reverse complement strand
CGAGAAGAGTTGGTGGGGTTTCAGAATATTTCTTTGAGTTTTCTTAAGGACCCTAAACTTAGTTTATAGAAAAAAAATCAAAGTTTGGTTTCATAAAATAGTTTATTTTATACTTTAACATATTTACAAATAAGTTAACAAATTAACCTTCTGAGGATACAGACGTATAGAGCATGGACTGTTAGGTTTGATAGAATTACATACAATATTTGAAAAATTGTGAATTTTAACTTTACAAAATCTGCAAATTTTGAAGTGAGTTAGAAAGAGTCAATTATAATTGTCTGTTAGAGAGATATAATTTTTTAAAAAATAAAGAAATTAATTTTTTATTCAATAGTTAATTGTTATCACATAAGGTAAAATCAACTTAACGCTTCTGATAAATTGCTCACTATAATTATGGTGATACCAGGCCCAAAATGTTACCAGTGTGAAAAAAAAAGTACTCTCTTTAATGGATGGAACAACAACATATTAGAGGGAAAATGTATGCAATTGGCTTTCCAAAATAAAGACTATTTATGAGATATTAAAAAAAGACGTAATTTTCGTTACGACAAAAATGAGATGCGTATTTCCTGGAAAACAATTCACAATAGCCTTCAAAAATATAAAATTCAACAATGCAACTGACAACAATACCCCCGAAGCTTGAAAAATCAAAATAACTATTCATTGCAAGATCCTCAATCAACAAACTTAATAAATATTTAAATACCGTTGCCGTCTTATTGAATATTCCTTAGAAATCTTAAGTTCTGAGGCCAATTTCGTATTACTCTAGGCTTTTTAAATTCTTTGTCGGCTGAACAATTAGCTGTCTTGGGGATGCACAAGGGTTTAATATGTAAATTGCCTATGTGCTTCGCGGATGGCATTTCTTGATTAAGAATTGATCGAAATGTAAATGGAAAAGATATATAATTGTATTTTTTAAGTTAACTAACATATATAAAATTTTAAAAGAATGGTTTCAAGTTAACTTTATGAGTATTGGGGGACACACATATTTCTGAGCATTTTTTTTCGTGCAAGTCTGTATGCTTTTAATTATTTTTAAAATTATAGATTTAAATTTTTAAAAACTAATCCAAATTTAAAATATATAATTGATTTGCTTTGAATCCAGGAGAGCATTGTGGGAAAATTAAAATTTGCATTTGGATTTCTTTTCGTTATGGTGTAAATCATTCAGATTTCAGCGCTTACAAATGAAAAACGAAATCCAAGAAAATTCTTTGCTTTTTTGACTTTTTGAAGAAAAAATTGACAAATAGAAACTGTATTTCGATATGAATTGCTTTAATTATATTTTCCTTTTTATTGTTTTATTAATGTAAGTTATTGAAAACTAATTGTTGTAAGTTCTTTAATAATACCTAAGGTTATTTAAAAAAAAAAAAGAAACTGCCGCACGGTTATGGTCAAATAACAGGATGTGTATCCTGTTATTTCCTACTTTTTTTTAAACAATTAATATGTAAGAAGTTAAGGCGCTAGTAAAAGCATGTTTGTAATACAAAATAAATTGAAAAACCGATTTTAATCTATGTACATTTTGCACAAAGTATTTATTAAACATCAAAATTTAACGAAAATTAATTATTCAACCTGAAAAAACACAACAAAAATATGTTAAACAGCGTAAGTTTTTAAATGAGAATAAAGATCAAGAAAAAAAGTAGCGTACATAAAAACTTCAATGTGTTGAAAGAAATATGTTATTTTTATTAAGTAACCACTTATTGTGCAATCTTTTTTTGCAGCTGAAGAATGAATCGTAATTTAAAAACAATTTTCAAGCCTTAAACAAAAAAAATAGTAGTTTTTTATGGTTGATGGGATTTTTTTTATCTTTTTAAAATAATACATGTTTCTTTCTTATAATGCAAAATATTTACAATGTAAGCATGGTTTATGTACTTAACATTTGCATTTCTTTTTTTATAATGTTTAAACACCATAAAGCACAGTACAACAGAGCCAAACAGAAAAAAATGGGGGTGGGGGGGGGGATTAGGCTTAACACCTATACTTCCTTTATAAAGTAAAAAGTTGAAAGTGTTATAACATCTTTTTTCGTCAGTCTGTCTCTCTTTGTTTCGATTTTTTTTTTATTATTTGTGGCATTTTAGCTCAAGGCGTTATGTCATGGATGATATTTTAGTAGACTCTATCCTCATCTTAGTAACTACTAGTAACTACCACTCAATAAATCATTTAATTATTAGTAAAATAAATCATTATCATCTCTCACATATCTCAATAAATCATTTAATTATCATTATTTTATAACATTAAAGCTTATTATGTACAACATAAAGTAATTTCAATGCATTTAGAACAAAAAAAATTGTCGGTAGCAACACTTTGGGCATGCAGGATGTTCTCGGAAACCATAATGTGGTATTGACAGGATCTGTGAAATTGTGTACCAAATTTAAAAACCTTATAAGGTCTTGGGGGTCACTCTTAACGCGATTTTAATTCAGTCTAAATTAATTTTTACTCATTTTCGGTGTCGAAAGTGCACTTCCCCTAGAGGACTTGATTTCACTCCTTTTTCAGAGTGTTTTTTCCAAAAAGTGCTCTCTTTTGAGCGAAAACATTATCAGAAGGGGAGGTTTCTGGTGAAAAATATTTCTTTCTTTTTTTTGCAAATTAACCAATTAATATCTTTTTTGCAGTCACTAAGTTTTGCAGGAGTTGAAACGATTTTTTTTGTTTTTAATATGCTTCAAAAACATTTATATGTTTCTGTACGAAATTGCTTTTCGAAAAGTCAGCAAAGCTATTTGTGCACAAAGCTTAATATATTGTCGTATTTAAGTTTTACTAACAAGCAATTTTCATTTAATTAAGGCTATTTATGCAATTTTTTTCGTTTAAATAAGCTAATTTCATTTTAATTAACACAAAAATTTATTAAAAAAATAAATGTTTTATTTACAACACTACATAAAAAAACTAAAATTAATTAGGCCTTTAATTACACCATAATAGCAAATAGCCCTCCCATTTCATTTCACCTACACAGTTGGAAACTTCAACTAAATTAAACCCTAATTTAACTTTGATTACTTTGCACACTTGGGCTTATAAAGTAACTGCAACCCAAATTCTTTCACCACCAATTTGTAGGATTAAAAGAACTATAAAAACGGTGTCCCAGTTAATTTAATTGCCTTATAAAAGTACTTCTAGCTTTCGTAGAAATAAGAAAATAAATAATATTAATTATTAATACTTGTCTCTAACACAATGCTAAAAACTTAATGAGTGGGTTCAATTACCCACAAACCGCTGAAATAGCAGAAAAAATCTTGTAAAAACCTCAATGTATTATCATCTACCTAAGGATAAGTTGACCAATTACTTTTAACATTAATAACAGAGGTTGGGTATGTGGAAAGGATGAATCAATGCATTGCAGAAAATTTGCCACATTTGGCGATTTATTCTTGTCTCAAAAACATTTATTTAAGTTATTTTTTATTCTTTTTGATAATTTTTATTGATAATAAATGAGTAATTTTGGTACTTCTTCACTTTATCTATTGGGATTAATAAAAAAATATATTTTTATAGAAAAAGTTTGAAGAATCGAATGATGTGCTTTTTGATATCATAAATGGCTATAGACGATCAGAAAGAAAATCTAAAATGATGATGCCCAATTGTCATTTGGACTGAAAGGGTTAACAAAATTCCATTTGATGGCGGTTTTCATTTCTGGTGAGTTATCGCTCTAGCGCATGCGAATTGGAAAAAAAAATCTGAGCTTTTTTATGTAATAAAAATTACTAAAAATTAAAAAATAATATTGCCAGTAAATTGAATTTATTGTATCATTTTTTTGCTTCATGCAAACACCAATTGCTGCGCCAAACCCATGTGATTTGGGTAATGATGCTGGTTCTCTTCTAGGTTTGCCAAAGCGCATTCTGGTATTATTTTAAGTCTTAGTTTGTTTCTTTTGAACTAATGGTGTTTTTATAGGATTTTAAGAGGCATTATTTCGCTTGAAGTTGTTATGGGCTCTTTTTCGTGAAAAAAAAATAAAATATAAATGTTGATTGTAATTAAGCAATTAAAGTGTTTTCCCGATTTTCTTCGGTTCCGATTTGGGTAATTACTTCCCGGAAAACGGGAAAAAACCCGGAAAGAAATTATCGGAAATAACTTTGTTCTGGAGAATGAGTGTGTGTAAAAGACAATTCTATTGTGTTTTTTTATTTAAAACGAATTGATTATCTCTTTGAGTTTAGCCTTATATTTTGGCTGCAAAACTTATTATAATAGTAATTGCAAAAAAAAAATCAACGTGTAGGCGTTTGAATAAAGAGATTAATAAGTAATTAAATTCATGAAAAAGAAGTGGTTTGCTTTTGTACAAACAGGGGAAATCCAATTATAAAATTATTTAAGAAAACAAATAGTAAACGAATATTTTGTTTTTTGAAAATAAAGAAATATGTATGCTATCGATAAAAACGAATCCTGATCCGTAATACAATTAAAAATATAATCAATTCTTCCAGAGGTAATACTCTGGATAAGGAAGTTTTTATTTATTTGCTATTTTAAAAGTAAAGATATATTCTTGTATAAAATATTTAATTCATGCCTATTGAAATTTTAGAATTAAGAGAAATATTTTATTTCTTTACATGGTCCTGTTTTACATTTATATCACAAAATGTGTATTTAGTATGTGTTTATAAGTATCTATTAAACATAATTGTTTTTGAAAATTTCTTTGCAAAACCTACTTTTTAGCATATATTTGTATGAAAAGTATGTTTAGATTATATAAAAATATATTTGTGGGATTTTGCTCGAGTCTTAAAAGGTTATGTCATTATCTACAAATATTCAAATTAAGCTTAACACTTTGCTTAATATCTATTCTAATGAGTTTTTTTATTTACAATTAATTGATTTTTAACCTTTCATTTTTGCTCTATTATTGAAGAGGTAAAAAAGTTTAGAATATGTTGGCGTTTAGAATAAAGAGATTAAGAAATAATTTAAATACATGAAATGAAGATATTAGCTTATACAGTGTAAAAATTCGATTATACATTATATAAAGTAAACACACAGGCTAGGAAAATTTTCTTTAAACTTATGATTAGATGTATGTATGTTTTAGATAAAAAAAATCGAATCGTGATTGCTTTTCTTAATGGAATGAAAAGATAATCAATTCTTTTAGAAATAATGTTTAGGGAATAGGTTTATTAATTTGTTTTTTATTTTACTTTCGTAATTTGGTTTTTGTATAAAGCATATTTGAATGCTTATTTGAAGTTTTAGAATTCCTAATAAGTTTTTGTTTGTTTATAGTAAAATGTAAACGTTATTTATAGCTATGTAAAAATTGCAATGGTTTGACACAATATCATGCCAAATGAATCGATCAATTATGCAATATTATAATTAACTTACAAATCTGTTTTGCGTTTGTGATTTTGGCTTTTACGTCGTATATAAATTTAAAAACACAAATAATATTACGTATATTTTAAGTGTTATTTTTAAATACTTTTGTTATTCAAAAATGTTTTTTAAACTTACAGTTTATTATTAAGGTTATTATCTTAAGATAATAACGACTAATCGAGTAAATAAAACAGTTTAAAACCGAGGGATTCCACATAAAACTTCAAATGAAACCATATGTTGTAGTTTGAATAATGTAATGGGTAATGTAATCGATTCCGACTACCTATTTCCAGCAACATTTAGGAGTTTTAACACAGCCAATTACGCTTTGTAGTTTAGAACCCTGGTCAAGTGACGAAGCCGACACTCGAGCGGGCACCCAATAGAACGTCGAGCGACATAGTACGCTAACGCCGTCGGGACTTTCGACTCCACAGACTTAACAAGCACGTATATCGCAGTGTACTCGAGCACCCCGATGAATTTTAGAGGATTTTTTCCATACCAGGGGGTACGAATACGTCTGTAGTATGGCTAGGAAAAGGACAGAACCAAGAACTTTCTCGGTGTGAGGCACGTCGCTTACACCTCTCGGCCACCGGGGGGCCCTGTTGTAGTTTATATACTTTTATAATATAATTAAGCAGACAGCCTCTTACAACGTAACACAGCAAAATCTCGTTAAACCAATTTTCGATATTAAATAATGAAATTTGATTTTATATATTTTAATATTATTTGTCAATTAGCAGTAAGTGACTTATTCGCATATCCAGTACTAAAAAGAAAAGACCCATAATAAAATTAACTCAAAACTTCGCTGTTTGCTCAACTCTTCAGCATCCTAAATAAATAAATGTAAGCCGAACCATGGGAAAATATTCAAATTAGGCTTAACATTTTACTCAGTACCATAATTTATTAGCTGCCTGATGAGTCCTTAGCAAAATCCTCTTAAAAGCTTATCGTATCAAACTATTAACACCTCGTCAAGAGCACCACATAAAAATATCAAAAGGTTACTTAAATTTAGTTGTTAAGCGCTCTCTAATATCCTAGCTCATTAACGAGACATTATGTAAAGAACGGTGTGATACAACGTAATTTTAATGTTGTGTTAGGCTGTGTTTTAATGGTTTAGTTATTAGTCAAAAATTAATGTTAAATTTTGTACTGAGTTTGCATGGCTTCAAAACTACTTAAAAACTCATTAATAGTTTTATTTTATATTTTTAAACCTCTGAGGGATGCACAGTTTAGTTAAAGTGAAATCTTGTTTTCCCTTTATGAAATT
The DNA here is from genome assembly GCA_023701765.1 of Hylyphantes graminicola. NCBI lineage: Eukaryota > Metazoa > Arthropoda > Arachnida > Araneae > Linyphiidae > Hylyphantes > Hylyphantes graminicola. The sequence goes on along the minus strand of CM043112.1, from coordinate 48,587,800 downwards.
TAAATATAAATTTTACTCAACATTAAATTTATTCAAACAGTTCAAAATTTTATTTCTGAAGCAGATGATTATAAATGACTGCCTCCACGCTTTTTTTTAATTTGAAAATTATAAAATTAATAAATTTTTAAGCAATTATGTGTGTTTTTGGAAACCTAACCGTGACGTATCGGATTTATATCAGAGCAGCATCGTATACTTCAGGGGGTAATGGACTAATGTTAAAGTTCTTCTAAAATGAGACTTTCAAGGTAGAATTCTAGGTGTAAACACTTACAAATACATCAAATACAGCATCATTAATTAAGTCTTTAACTGTATTGTAAGTAGATAGTTGTAATTTAATCTTCTGTAAATCGCATTTTACTGTGATAAAAGGTGTTTTTCCGATTGCTCAAAGGGAAACATGTTTTTGGATCAAAAGAAGTTATTTTATTATAATTATTGAATTATTTTTGAAAACGTTTTTTTTTTTTTACAAGCGTTTTTAATACAAAGTACACTCCTAAAACGAACGATTTTAACTCAGTCTGAATAATTTTCACTCCTTTCCAGTGTCGAAAATGCACTTCTCCAACTGGAGTGGAATTCACTCTTTTGTTTTAAGAGTGCATATTCTACAAAATTAAAAGTTTTTCAATGGATCTTTGTTTTCCTTTGCAAATTTGTAGTCAAAATATCTGTCATTAAAATAGAAAATAGTAAGTTATTAAACCCACACAAACTGTGTTTAAATAATATAGTTCCGGGTACATATGCAAAAGTACATTACGAATTGTAGATAATAACAACTATCTATCACTAATAAAGTTATTATATTAGTATAACCTAAAATTTTCCTTAAAAAATGATTTCGCTTCATTCCAAAAATCCGCAAAAGATAATAAACGATTCAGGATAATATATGGGGGAAATCATTTCAAAATCTTCATGCAAACCGAAACAAACTCTTCGACTTTTGTCAAAATAATTACCATATAACTCAAGGAATATCCCAATAATTCGAAATGGGGATTTTTTCCCTCTTCTGTAAGTTGTTTATACAGCCCTGCTCCTTTGCATAGTAAGTGGAATGTACTGAACAACATTTCGAATTACCAAATGTAAAAAGAATCAAGGTTATCATTGAGTTTTCCCATTACCCCTCTTTCTTTTATATTTATAGTGTAAGAAGGATCCTGTAAGGAAATTTCTCTGAGGACTTGGTCCCTCTTAGGTTAGGCGGTTCATTTGTTATTCCAGCGTCTAGTTTTCTTCGGGGCTTTTCTGTACACATGGTTAGTCTCAACTGGGACTAGATATGGTTAATATTCTAAGAATTGGTGTAGTCGACACGTTTTCAGGGATATTATGGTAAAGGGAATAAATTACTCAGCAAATACGAGTTACAACATATATTTGTTATACATAAGATCGTATAAGCGTTGTTTTTGGTGATACACATGTTATATAAATATATTCGTATTTTATGTAATGTATTAGCTTTACAGACCCGGCGTTTCACGGGTGTACCCTGACTAACTTAACTGGTATGGTAGGTACATATATATTCCAGCTTGTGTGCTTGTTCAGAGAAACGCTTATAAGCTTTCGTCAAGTGGGACAGACACAGGAAAATTTTTTACATTCACAAAGAAAGGAATAACACATGGACAAATAACAACATTTATTGACGGTCACAAACATCCATGCCTGACCGGGATTCGAACCGGACCCCAGCAGCTTCAAAGGCCAGCATCCTAACGATTAAGCCATCGGGGCGGCCCCTATCACACCCCAAATTATATCCAACTTTTGAGTTTGGAGTTGAAGATACAGCTGAAAGCATTATGAAGATGATAGGTACACGGAACCCAACTGTAGATGTTTAACCACAATAATTTGTTAATAGTGATGAAATATATTTTTTCTTTAAAAATTCATTTTTTATATCATATCAATGTATATTTCTTGGATTATAAACAAGGAGTTAATTAAAAATTGCCATTATAAGTGACCCAACAGAGACCCAACATTTATTTTATTATGTACAAGTTGTTGCTGTAACACAATATAAGATTTCAATTGCACGATTGTTTAGATATCAAGATAGTGTTGACATATATTAAGTATACAAGCAAGGTCTTCTACGTTTTTGGCGTTATGAACAAGTTGTCATTAAAAACAAGTCATTCTATTAGATTTTGACTGCAATATATTATATATAGAGAGATGGTAGATAAAGTGAGTCACTCACGCAAGTCCGAGAAGTCATCCACCAGTATGACCTCCTCTATGAGTTTCGGTGGCGACCGGTCCAGGATGCTGTGGATGGTCCTCAGCAGCACACTCCACGCCTCGTTGTGGAAGCACACGATCACGCTGGTGGGGGGCAGATCCGGGTCGAACTGGGTCTCGACACACCTGTATAGAGGGGAACAGAAGTGGGGTTAGACGAAGGGAAATATTTGGTCCCTTAATTGGTCAAAGTTAATAATTGAGAGCCTCCGTTAAGGGGGGTTCGGTATGTTGTATATCGGTAATGTTAACTTGGCCAATTTCAATGAACCTTTTCACAATAACTACTGATCAGATCATCTTAAAATTTTCTGTGTGTGTTATACCAACCTGATATATTAATCTGAGCTTAAAAGTTTTTTTTTACATAACTGCTAGATTTTTTTTAATTAAATAAGTTTTAAAGTACCCGAAAAATTATGAAATGTTTCACTTTTTTGCCCCATAATATTTTTTTTTTTCATTTCAGTTTTATTAAAATGCATAAGCTCAGATTAATCTATACTATGTATTACCTCATATAAATTAGTTTACGAGAAAACATAGGATAGTTTTTGAATAAAGGTACATCGAAGTTCAAAAAATCAAGTTCTGAGAAAAACGCGTTTAAAGTTTCTATTGTTAACCTATTTCCTTACGAAGGATTTTTGCTTCCTCGTAATATTTGATAGGAAATATTTTTCCAATCGTCCTGACACTTTGTGACATTATTAATAAAGGTTGTAATAGTATTTTAAGCCTATAATTTTGATTTTTTCACCGATTTTGGGGTACTGAACCCCCTTGAGCGTAATAAACAGTAGAGTGTCCAGACATTGAGGTTCTTAAACCGCATTGCACTTGTGTTACTGAAAAGGTCAAGCCATTTTATAAGGGATGGGTACCTATAATACGCGGGGGGGGGGGGGAATATTATGTGTTTTTTTTTACCTTTTTGTGTATTTTTTTATATTTATTTAACTGAACTGTGTCACACAGCTAAAAATTCTATTTACATGACATGGACATAATACACTGAATACAATAAATCATTAGCATTGCATTTTTTCACAGAAACGAAATTTACTATGTGATAGTACAAGAAATCCTTAATCTCAGGTGTATTGGGGGCTTATATTGAGCCTCTCACCGAGACTTTTTGGATTTTTCCAAGTCATACTATAAACGAAAAGGGTATAAAGAAAAACGAAATGGGGTTAAACAAAGGAAATAGTCTGCGTGCAGTAACGGGTGCAGGTTCGATTCCGCCTTCGCCCTGGGTGTACTTCATTTCTCTGTGACATTAACAAATTCTTACTGTGCATGTCTTACTTGACGAAAGGTTTATAGAAGCGGGTCACTGATCAAGCATACAAGCCGGAATATGTATGTTACTACCCCTTCCCCTAAATCCTAATTTTTGAGATTTAATACAAGATATAATACCCGATAACAAACGTAGCAGATAGCATTTTATTAAGAACAATTTATTTTTGAATTAAGCAATATATTTTTTATGCAATGCATACACGTACTATGAGCTTTTATTCAACAGAAATAACAGAATCAATAGACACAATTATTATACACTTATCAAGAAAAAAGGAAATATCGTAGTTTGCATTTTTCTTATTGCAACGCAGGAGGAAACTTCATCATTAAATAACGGAATTTTATTAAACACAGTTTGGTTTTATAATAACTACATTAATAAATTTTATTTAGATAATAAGTTCATTCTCAGTTTACATCAAACTTATAAAAAACAACAACTTATTCTACATTTTACAAAAATTTACATCTTATAACTACATGTTATAATAAAAAATAACCAGCCCATGCATAAAAAGTTTTACTTGAGACACCCTTGAAAATTTTAACAATGCTCTTCAAAATTTATCGAACCGTAATAACAATGCAATATTATGGATAATTTTCCTAATTAAGCAAATATTGTATTTTCCCGAGAATAAAGGATCTTTTATAAAATTGGAAAATCATTAACAATGTTTTTACGAAGAAAAAACTTTAAAATAAACCTAGGGGCAATTTCTATGTTCCCGATTTTCGTAAAGTCCAATAATTGCAGCCCAATTTGTGATAATAGCCAATTTGGTTTGTCATCAGACTATAATGGAGTTCATTAAAATAATTGCGAAACTTGAAAACTGTTGAAACCAGTTGTATTGTATTTTAATACTTTTTGATGTGTTTCGAAAATACAATATTAGATAAAGGAATGATTCAGATTCATCTTTATTTTTAAATGAATAGTTAAGCCAATACTTTAAGTTTAATTTTCTCGAATTTGTTAAATGAATAGTATATTAGTTATAATAAAGTCAGCAAAGTATTTACTTCAAAATTAATTTAAATAATAGTATTCAATTAAAACCTCCAACAAGAAATCATATTAAAGTTTTTGGGGTAGCATTAAATGTGTAATATTTTTTGAATTACATTTATTATGTATTATATTATTATTTGTGGCCTACACTCTTAAAACAAAAGAGTGAAATCCACTCCAGTACGAAAAGTGCAAATTCGACACTGAAAAGGAGTGAGTGTTAACTCAGACTGAGTTAAAATCACTCGTTTGGAGTCAGCCTATCGGAGGTTTAACACACAAAGGACCCACTCCTTTCGGGGAGGAGCATTTTCAAGACTGGAGGAGTGAAATTAACTCAGACTGAGTTAAAATCGCCCGTTTGTTTAAAGAGTGTAGTATATTCAACTTTGCTTTATGCTATTCACAAATTTTTCTTATAATTGGAGTTTGAGATTATAACAAAGAATAATAGTATAATACATGTCCAATATTATCTTGTTATACATTTAAAAAAAGGTGTAAAATAAATCCAGTTGACAAAAAATAAGCAACGACTGGAACGTCTCACATATTATGAGGTCACATATTTGCCTAACGTTGTCTGAACCTCTTGAGACCCGAGAAAAATCCTACACGTATATTCTTATAATCTAAACATACGTTTCATACAAATATATGCTAAAAAGTATGTTTTTAAAATATATTTAAAAAATATGTTCAATATTTACTTAGGGACACGCCTTAAACTCTAAAAATAAAAAATTTTGGTGCTATAAATGAAAAAAAGGGCCGTATCACTAATTTGTAGCTAAAAAGTTTATTTTAACATTTTTTAATGCCAATACGCTTATAAGCTTTCGTCAAGTGGGACAGACACAGAAAGAATATTAACAGTCACAAAGAAAGGAATAACACATTGACAAATAACAACATTTATTGACGGTCACTAACATCTATGTCTGACCTGGATTCGAACCCGACCCCAGCAGCTCCAAAGGCTAGCGTCCTAACGATTTGTACATGTCTTTAAAATTAACTACTAAAATAACTTTTTTAAGAAGTTAAAAACAATTCAAATATTTTTTCAGGAATTAATATCATATTGACCCTCGTTCAACTTAATTTCTTATAGAAATAAATGACTGAAAACTGCAATCAAAGGCTGAAAACTGATATTTTGAACATCTTCAATCGGATCAGGTAAATTTCAGAACCAATTAAAGTGTCAATTGTTTGTGAGGAAGTTTTTAAAAATTTCCCCAAATGAGGTCGCCCGGTCGCAAGAGGATAAACCATACAAACAAATCAACCGGCGACTTAGTCGTCTTAACTAGAAAGAAAAAGCCTACAGTGGCATCAGAGCTACGTTAACTGCTGTCTCTTATTCCACAAACAAATCGTTAGGACGCTAGCCTTTGGAGCTGCTGGGGTCGGGTTCGAATCCAGGTCAGACATAGATGTTTGTGACCGTCAATAAATGTTGTTATTTGTCAATGTGTTATTCCTTTCTTTGTGACTGTTAATATTCTTTCTGTGTCTGTCCCACTTGACGAAAGCTTATAAGCGGTTCTCTGAACAAGCACACAAGTTGGTATATATATGTACAGCTGTGGAAATAAAAAAGTACCCACTTGAGGTTATTTCATCCGTTAGTCACCCTATAGAATCGGACCTTTTTGAGATTGTGTACAATTAACATTCTGAGTTAATTGCACGATACAAAATTTGCATAAGGGGCTATCTTCATATTAAAAATATTACGATCTTTGAAATTTCCAATAGCAACACCCATTTTTAATAACTAAGAAATGTTAAGCACTCTTGAAAACCCTTAAATCTAAATTTTTGTTACATTTGGATGAATATTTGACGAGTTATTCAATTGAATCACTTGTGGACCTTTTGGGGACCATCTCTAAAATGACAAGCAAGCATGCATGCAAAGCCGTCTTTATTTATCAATTACACACGTTATATTATACACAGTCCCCTAAAGGGTAATTAAAGGGTATTTTGTGATTTACTCAGCAAATTATGAATAAAAAAAATTTTTAATTGGGATTTCGCTTAATCTTCTTGTCTTAAATTTATTTCTTTAAAAATATTAAGGGGTTTCTTTTCATATTTTTTAAAAAAATTAATATAATAATTATTTAAAAATATAAAAATTGTTTTAAATACCCCAATATTGAATGCATTTTGTTTGGGTTATTATAATTTCTTTTCAGTAAAAAATTCGTTTCATTATCTTAATTATTTATAGATCGGGATAGTTTTTTATGTGCAACTGATTTAACATTATGGGACCTAAACTTTGCACGTCTCTAACTCCTCTAATAATGCTTAAAAACTAACAAAATTTGGCATTTCGTATTAACATAGGTCAGAGATTTGAAATATGGATTCAAAAAGGGGTGTTGCCATTGGAAATTTCAAAGATCGCAATATTTTTAATATGAAGACGGCCCCTTATGCAAATTTTGTAACGTGCAATTAACTCAGAATGTTAATTGTACACATTCTCACAAAGGTCCGATTGTATAGGGTGACTAACGGATGAAATAACCTCAAGTGGGTACTTTTTTATTTCCACAGCTGTACCATACCATACCATACACACAAACAAACAAACCAAGTTCCATCCCTTTCAAATCGTCGATTGGAATTTTTTAAAGCTTTTCAATGAATTTATTGGACTTTGTTTGATAAGGCCTATGTATTAACTAAATAATTACTCCAATACTTACACCTACGAAATTATATTTCAAAAAGCTTTCAGTTACAAAATTGTATCAAACATGTGCATTTTATCATACACACTTCCAAAATTTCACCCACAGCAAATTTAACATGTCCACTTAGTTGAATGAACGTTGCTGAACTCCGATCACTGATGGAGAATCTCTACCGAATTTGACTTTTCGTTAATTGGAATAGTCATTAAATTCCAGGGGAAGGTTGACTTCCGATGCTGCCATTCGAAGGAAGTTAAATTGTGTTTCGTTTAATTGTGCTGCATTGTAATTAGGATAAGTTTAGGCTGCAGTTTTAAGATAAGTTAGGTTAGTGTAGCTAAAATTTGGTATATTAGCAATTGAATTTAATTGAATGACAAGTTTGTTTAAGCTAATGTACTTTTTTGTAGTGAACAATGGTTTGATAAATATTTAAAGCACTACTATTGCCATAAATAAATTATATAAAGCTAAAATTTCCATAATTAGCTTTTAACAGTTTTAGCATTTCATCAGGTAAAAATTACACGTGTCCACACTATTAATTTTTTGGCAAAAATTCACACTTTTTAGCACACTTTTACAATTTTTAGCAAAAATAGTTGCTATTGTTCAATAAAAAGAAAATCCTCTTATATATTACTTTAAGATTCATGATTGGTAGAAGCAAGTACATTTGGCCTACTCCTGGAGTTTTAATTATATTATAATTTTATACAAGTAGGAGGCATATGGTTTTATGCAAGAGGGTATAGTTGATTTCATGCAAGCATGCCTGCCTCTTTCAGTTTTACATTTTTATTCTGTTAAACAATAACTTTTTGAAGAAATGTTTTAGTCATTATTAAAGGCTTCAGTGTCTTGTTCGATGTAGCACCATAAGTTATGTGTCACTTAAGGGGTCATAGGAGTCTTAAAAATGTGCAAAGAAGGTACTACAAAGCATAGTTTGATCTTTCATGTCATTTTTTAACTACTCAATGTATAAGTATAACTTTTATATGCAATTCTAAAAGATTTATTTATTATAAAACAAATTATAAAATTTATGAAACTTTAGTCAAAACTAAAATAAATGATATTAAACATAAAGCTATTTGAACACATTGGGATTAGGATTGCGCGGCAAATTTTGAGGTCAAAATAGAAAAAATGACCAAGAAAATGACTTTATATTGCACAAATATGTACAAACAAAGACTTATACCTAAATTATCAGCTCAATTTTAATTAGAAATTATTTTTTAAAAAAATTTAAATCAAAATTTTAAAATTTTTATTAATTCTTTTAGAAAAAAGTTCTTAAAATAATTTCTAATTAAAATTGAGCTGAGAATTTAGGTATAAGTCTTTGTTTGTACATATTTGTACAATATAAAGTCATTTTCTTGGTCATTTTTTCAATTTTGACCTCAAAATTTGCCGCGCAAGCCTAATCCCAATGTGTTCAAATAGCTTTATGTTTAATATCATTTATTTTAGTTTTGGCTAAAGTTTCATAAATTTTAAAATTTGTTTTGTAATAAATAAATCTTTTAGAATTGCATATAAAAAAATTATACTTGTATATTGCGTAGTTAAAAAATGACATGAAAGATCAAACTATGCTTTGGTAGTATCTTCTTTGTACATTTTGTAGACTCCTATGACCCCTTAAGTGTGGTTCTAAAATACAACGCCCATTTCGCCCTTCGTTTAGCTCTCAAGTGCAACGATAAATTAAACTAAAATAAACGCCTCTCTGTCAATATATACTAGTCAATATAAATATACTATGTCTCTTCGTATATACTAGCACTCCACTAAGTTCTTTCACTAAACTCTTCATATACAATACCACGAAATTCTTTCTCTTCATTTAAAATATTCAACCTAAACACAATTTTATATTCCCTATTTCACACTTCAAACATACACTCTCCAACTTTCCATTTATTACATAACCCCCCAACAAAAGATCCGGGAAATTTTAAACTTCGCCGACTCCCGGAACAAAACAGATTCCACATTTTCCGGATTCATGAATGATGGAAACACATACAATTGACGCATTCCGGGAATATCCAGTTTTATTATTTATTTTCCCGTTTTATGGCTTCCTCAATCTGCTCCGGGTTTTTTTTATGTTGAAGTTTGTGGGGTCTTTGTCGGGAAGTCTCAGGAAATTAAGTATTTTTTTTTCTGCACTCCTTGATTCATTGATTTCGGAAGAGTTTTTGTGAAGAAGATTTTTTTTTAAATACTAAAGTTTTATTTGGTGGTACACGTGGCTGTTGTTCGCGTCAGGAAAGTTATTGTGTTATTTACATTTATTTAAAAAAATCTGCATTGTATTATTCTTTAAAAATAATAAATCAGACGTACCAATTCAGTCATAAAATAATAAATAGTTTCTTAGATAAAATACCTTTAAAAAAAACTTTGATTAATTGCAATAGAAGTAACAGCACAGCAATGCTCATTAAAAATGAATATTTTGTTTATTCATGCTTTTAACAACAAGAAATAGGGGGCTGGGGAGCCCAGTCGGTTAGGCACTCGCCTAGCATGCGAATGGTCCCAGGTCCGAGTATCGCCAAAATAACTGCCGACCTATAAACAGCCTGTGCAGCCAAAAATGTCCGATGAATAATCACCGTGTAAGGGAGTGCATGTTAAATATCCTTCAAAATTCTAAAGCTGGGTACAATATCGCCCTTAACGGTTGCGTTGGGTGCCTATTTAGGTATCGGCTCGTCACTTGACTGTGGTTCTAAAACACCACGCCCGTCTCCAATAGCGAACGTGTACCTCAAATAGCCATCAGCTAGTGTCACGATAATTCAAACTTAAACTAAAACATCAAAAAATATAAATATTAAGTGTAATATTATTAGCCATTGACATACTACCTCTGAAAAACTTCTCAACATGCTCTATTATCAAATACACATTTATATTACAGTATAAACTAAAGTAAGCTAAATGTAAAATTAATCGTTCTTTAAAACATTGTCTACTTAATCAGAAACAAAGCATGTTCTTCCCCGCTCGTATTAACCTCAACACTTCTTTAGTGTAAGGTTTTGAAAATTTACGAAGTCAGGCTGCGAAACCCATGTGACTTGGGTTTAATATTGGTCCTCTTTTAGGTTAACCACTGCACAATAAATTATTATGTCTTTTAAAAAATATACCATCGATGCTTGAAAATACATTTCCAAATTAGATTAGCTAAATATGAAAGCCAACTTTAGATAAAAGCCATCAACGATAATGCGGTAAACTTTTCTTTTCTTATCTCGTAAAGATGCATAGAACTGAGAGTTCAGAAAAAAAGATAACTAATGTCATGTCGATATCAGCGTGTTTTTAAGATATTGTTTTTAGAAAAGCGTTTAACAAATAGCAGTTAAATCATCGTTTATCAAATGGTTTTTAGGAACAACAGACCGTAATGGAGAGAGTATTTAGTTTGAGAGATGTTACAGAAGGATAAAATGTTAGTTTTGACGTGTTATTTTCAACAGATTGTAATTTCCATAATCTTGTGCATGGGGTATGCAACTCTAATTTCTGTAAAACTACTGCCTTACAACTCGAGAAATTTTTCAAAGAGATAACAGTGCTAGTAACAGCAAAAATTACAATTTTAAGTATATTACATACATTTTTTTTTAATTTTTTAAAGTACTTTTCAGAATTTTGTTTATTGTGTTTTTATTGCGATCCTCACACATGGTAAAAAAAAATCGACTCCGGCTGTATTGAATATTTTTACTGACTATTTTTATACGAAAAATTAAGATTTCTTACAGGGCTTCATAGCAAAGTTATATATTTTTCGAATACATATATCGTAATTTTCGAAAGTAATAAAATCAATTTTAAAAGTGGAATTCTAGAGCCATGCAAACTAGCTACCTTCATATTGTAAAAAGTGCTTTGTAAAAAATATTCTATAAATCGGGAGTAATTTGCCTTAGAAAATTAGTTTTTCCATAGAATTGACGCAAAGACATTTTGGTTAGGGGATCCGCTCTCACTTCTTAAGTTTTAAAGCAATACTTCAAAAAATATTATTATAACTTTAAAACTAATTCTTTATGTCCTGCGGTACTTACCATTCCTCATAAAATAAATGACACTGGCAGTCAAAAACTACCAAACATTCGTTGACAAACAACTATTTCTTGTACTACCCTCCTTCAGATTATTAGAATATTCAGAATATTTGAGCATTTTCTAAGTAAACTACCCGATTTCTATAAGATTCTGCAATTTATACTCCCTAAAATATTAACATTTATATTTTTAGTATGCAGATCAACAACATATTGTTCAAAAATAGCATACACATGAATTAATAATCTATAAGAAATTTTTTAGCAAAATCACAATATTAGAATAATAAAAAATTAGAATACTTATAAATTAACGTGATTGGTCCACGTTGGGGTCGAAATTCAGCATAAATTATGACGATGAATGAAGTAGTGATAGTGCTTTTCTTACTTAGGAAACAAGATTTAGTTAGTTGAGCTTTAAAATGGGTCGAAAGAAAGACGTAACTTTTCTACTAAGAATGTAATTTTGAAATTACGTGAAGAGGGGCTTACCCAGCAAAGGATAGCCAAAAAGGTGAATTGTTCTCAAGGAACTGTAAGTAAAGTTCTTCAAGCTTATGATAAAATCATGAAATTTAAAGATAATCGTGAAAACTGCGGTTACAAAAGAATAACTTCGATGAGACAGGACAGATGTGTGAGAAGGATTACTGAAATATCGGTTTAGGAGCGTGGATTTCCTAAACAAGAAGTGGCAAGAATCGGTTGTGGATGCCTCAGTGAGCACGACAAGGCGAAGAATACATGAATTTGGCTTTCGATCTCGTGTTCCGAAGAAGAAACCGTTTTTTACTGCCAAACAAAAAAAGGAGATGTTTGATGAGGTGCAGAGAGAGGTTGTCTTGGGGCACCCAGGAGTGGAATAAATTACTTTTTAGTGATGAGTCTATATTATGCGTTTTTGTCGGTCCCCATAATTACCGTGTTTGGCGCTTTTCTCAAGAATATTTTTATGCAAACTGCTTGAAACGTACAGTTAAGTTCAGTACCTCAGTAATGGTTTGAGGTTGTTTAAGTGCTCATGGACTAGGAACTCTATGTATACTGAAATGTGTTGTCAATTTTGAAGCATACAAGGCAGCTCTTGATAATTATATGATTCCAGCGTCTGAAGATTTATTTGAAGGTTACTTTATTTTCCAACAAGATTATGCATCATGCCACACTTCGAAAACTGCAATGTCTTGGCTAAAGAACAATGAAATCTAAGTGCTTCCTTGGCCGGCCAACTCACCGGATTTGAACCCCTTAGAGAATATTTGGGGTTTAATGAAGAAAAACTTAAAACTAAAAAATTAACAAAAAAAATATTGGACCCAATGGACAAAAATAAACTTATAAACATCGTGAAAATTGTTTGGGATAATATCAGCAGAGAACAGTGCAAAAATTTAGTTTTAAGTATGCCGAATCATCTGCGAAAAGTAATTAAAGCTAAGGGTGATATAACTAAATTCATATTATTCTTACTGGTACTTGTTTGAATAGTTTACGTAACTTGTTAAAACATTATTCTAATTTTGTGGAAAATGATTTGATGTACTCTATTTTTTTGACTTTTATGTGCAATTCGTTATAACCTTTTTTTTTTTCAAACCATGATCATAATTTCGGGTTATATTAATCAACAAATCATGTCAAATGTGGCGCGACAAAAATAATTTGTCAATCTTTTATTTTCCGTTGAATAAATACAAAATTTCAAGCACTTGAAACATGTTTTTCTCATTATTCTAATATTCTGAAGTTGGGTAGTATGTGTTTCTAATTTTTTATATTTAATTTAATTTGTCTAAATGTATACAGAATGAAAAAGATGACCATATCTGATTTCATATAACCTTTGAAAGAGATTACAAAACTCTTGATTACTCTGGTTTATTGAATTCTTTTTTTAGTTAGTTTTAATAACCTTTTAATGTTTATTGCATTTGTAATTTCATACCATAAAGTTACGAAAATATCAAAATATAATGAAATTTAGAGCAAGTATCTTTTAAAAAATAACAGCTACCTGAAAAAAGCAGAATCATATAGCATCAGGATTCAATTAACTAAATTTCTCAAACCTAATTTAACTTCTTAAATTCATTACGGATAAAGTTTTTGTGGTCGATTACAGCATGTAATTTGTTATTCAAACTGTCTATAAAGTTGGGTGTTTCCTTGCACTTCTAAAAGAAAAGTCTATCTGATAACGACGATTTTTTTAAGAAGTTATAGTTGAACTGAAAAGTTTTTTTTTAATTTATTGAAAAGCATTTAGCAATTATAGTGCAATGTGCTTAGGTTAATGATGTAAGTATGGTATAGATATCGATCACAATTTTTAGCAAAACTGAATGAAAACTCCAAAGGTATTTTGTTTTATTAGAAAGCTATGCTGAAGTTATGTAAGATAACATTTTAATGGAATTTCCATCAAATATACAGCATAGCCCCGTTTATCCGAATCCCGGTGATCCAAAAATCGGTTACACCGAATGGCTCGGGATTTTTTTTGTTTTGCTAAAATATGAAATGTATACGCATAAACAAATACACTAAAAATAAATACGTACCAACAAAGTTGGAGTTATTTCTTATATATGCAGCAATTTTTTATTTTTGTTGCTCAATTTTGGTCCCGTACCTTTCGGATAAGCGGGACTCTACTGTATTATAAGTTACAGTTACATTACTCAATTTTATGATGGCCTGTTAATTTGCAATCGTCAATACCGCTTTTAAAGCTCAAGTACTATAGAGAAGTGGTTTCCTATAACCCTGAACTTTCAAAATACAATTGGAGCTGTACTGTGTCCAAAATATTTTAAGCAATCGGCTTTTTATAGGTTATGTATTTCATTCCTTCACCTCCTTCGATCCGTTCTCCGATTGGTGAACTGTTCCCACATGACATTGATTCACTAATAGAGGCTCGAGAATGAATTTATTTTAATATAGAATTTCTGTTGCCACAAAAGACCAAAAACATATCCATTGTAAATATTTTTATACATTGTATACAGTTGGTCTATCAGAAATGCATGTTAAATTTCCAGATAAATTTAAGTAATGACAAAAAACGTATTTTAATTACCGCGAAATGCATCTAGCCAAAAACCCGGCAGACAAGAATCCCGATACCTTATCTCGGCCAGAATGTCATCCATTCCTTATCCCGGATTTGAACCCGGACCTACTAAAATACAATTCCTAAAGAACGTCAAATATTTTTCCGATATCTACCCATATAATTCACCTTTTTATTCAAATTATTATTAACGGAAACAACAAAACCAATTCGGGTCTATATTTAACTGATAAAAAGTAAATGACAAAAAAATAAAATAAAAAATTAATTAGAGATTAATACAAAAAATCTAACATAGAAACAATCAAATTCCCACGGGGCTCAATACAAAATACATCTTAATTGAACTGTCTCATTACTACTTAGTAACGACAAGAAGACCATTAGTGATGTCGAAAAAAAACGCCAATTACGTCAAAAAAATTGGCCTTATCATTTGTCGAATAGTTTTCACCTGGATGCGCCTACCATTTAATTGGTCATCTCCAATAATTAAATGTCCAATCCGAACTTTCGAACGGAGTTAATTATCTGTGAATTGATACAGCATCCAATTAGATGTATTGAAATGTTCTTTATTGGAAAATAATTTGATATTAGATTTTTGGTAATGGATGTATGTAGCCCTAAGGGATTGATAATGAATTCATGAATTGTAATATGAATTATGATTAAATAAATAAAGGCAATAAAGGTTGTCAAAGTTCAATTAGGAAATGCATTATTTTTTGTTATAAAACACTAACAGAGATATGAAAGTGTGTAAGTAGTTTGGTACTTATCTTCGCCGGCGAAAACCTTGTTAAAAGGAATTTTCTGGAGACATAATACAGTATACACAGTTATTGAACAACAGTATGAACAGTTGCAGGTTACCATTTTAAATATTCCTTTTGTCGGAGGTTGTACATATTTGGTGACTATATCGTTTGCACAGAAAAGAATACTTAAAGATAGGTTTTTTATCCGAACGTAATAGATTAAATCAGGGGTGCCGAACACAGTACCGACAGCCGGAATCCCGACAAGCCAGACTCTCAACAGTCGAAAATCCGACAGGCCAGAATCCATCCCGGATTCGAACCCTGGTCTACTCTAATGCCAAGCGAGGTTCAAAACCAACATACTGTCTGAATGACTAAATAGTCAGGGACCTGACCAGGCAGTTCGATAGTCCCAGGTTCGAATTCCTGCACGGGCATTGATACACTCTTAAAACAAAAGAGTGAAATCCACTCCAGTTGGAGAAGTGCATTTTCGACACCCTAAAGGCATGCATATTTTCTCAGACTGAGTTAAAATCACTCGTTTGGAGTGATCCTGTCGGAGGTTTAACACACAAAGGATCCACTCCAAAAGGAGAAGTGCATTTTCCAGTCTGGAGGAGTGAAATCCACTCAGACTGAGGTAAATTGGGAGTGTTTGTTTTAAGAGTGTATATGTGTGTTGTGTGTTTGTCTGTATTTGTCCTGAAAACGATGCAAGCTCGTTCAGTCTGTGGAGTTTAAGTCCTAAACTGGAATACGATAGCTCCACAGGTTAGCTTTTGGGGTCTGCTCGGGTGTCGACCTCGTCACTTGTCCAGGGTAGGAAATTTCAAGGCCAAATTGGCTGTATTAAAGCTCCATGAAAGCTAGAAAAAGACAGCCGGAAATGTACAGCGTAACCTAGTCAAACCACCACACACAGACCAGAGTCCAGAACTATTCAATAAATTTAATGGACTATTTCCGAAGTTGCAAGGAAAAGGCCAAACAATCAAACAATGGTATCACAATTTCCAGGACTGTGAGGCGCCCTATGGTCAGTCTCTCGATCTACGGATCGGAAGGTCCCGCGATCGAGTCCTGGTCGTTGAAAACTCACCGAGTATATGCGGAGTACGAGCTAATTAAATCTGTTGGGTCCGAAAGTCCTGTGGGCGGTCATTGCGCAGTTTTCCACAGGTACAGGTTCCTGGAGAATATTTCCCTCCCCTTCAGGGACATGTCTAAATTGTGGAGCTGGCGCGTGATAGATGGCAGCATCTGTCACGTATATGTGTGCATGTGAGTATGTGTTGTGACTGTCTTACTTGACGCAGGTGTATAAGCGGCTCTCTGAGCAAGCACACAAGCCTGAAAATATACGTATACCAACCAACCAACCACAATTTCCCTTATGCGACGATAATTCAAACTAACCTAACCAGATCTATTCATGGTTGGTTGGTACATATATATTCCGGTTTGTGTGCTTGATCAGAGACCCGCTTATAAACCTACGGCAAGAAAGGCAGACATAAACAGATTGTTTACTGACACAGGGAAAGAAAGTACACGCATGGTGAAGGCGGGAATCGAACTGCTACAGCGCGCAAACTGTTAGAGTAATGGGCTGCAATCCAGCAGACTAGGCCATCCCGGCCCCAGGATCTATTCCATAAATTTAATGAACTATTTCCGAATTTGGAAGCAAATCCCAAACAATCCAACACCGATATCACAATTTCCCAATAGCATGCATAATATTTGTGTTCGCTTATATCAACCTATACACAGCATATACTATCAGAGCAATGGATATTTGCACAAACCGATGACCAATAGAGTTAGTTTCAAAATGGATGGGACAACTTCGTAAGCCCTTAAGGGAGCTGCGCGCTATTCTCCGAAATTCATTGAAATTAAAATGACAGAGAGTCTAGAGAACGTTACCAACGATAATTATAATGCCATCTTAGGTTTATTAATTAATGCATTGTATTTAATTATAACTGGATATAATACTTTCATAACTCTTAAAACAAAAGAGTGAAATCCACTCCAGTAGGAGAAGTTCATTTTCGACACTGGAAAGGAGTGAATATTAACTCAGACTGAGTTAATATCACTCGTTTGGAGTGATCCTGTCGGAGGTTTAACGCACAAAGGATCCACTCCAAAAGGGGAAGTGCATTTTCCAGACTGGAGGAGTGAAAATTAATCAGACTGAGTTAAAATCGCTCGTTCGTTTTAAGAGTGTAAGATCACATATTTAACCCTTTATAAGGCCATTTTTTTCTAGCAATGTTACGTTAAAGTATTTCTGGGATTGAGATTGATTTATAAAAAGAAATTCATTTGGCTCATTACCTAAAATTTATTTTGTTTATTAGGACCATTTTATTTCAATGGGAAGTATGTTTCCCATCGCCCGCTGGGAGCTATTCAAACGTACACCTTTAAAACAAAAGAGTGAAATCCACTCCTATATAGGATAAGTGCATTTTCGACGCTGGAAAGGAGTGGAAATTAACTAAGACGGAGTTAAAATAATTTGTTTGGAGTGATCCTGTCGGAGGTTTCACTAAACAAAGGAGTGAAATCCACTCCTATAGGGGAAGTGCATTTTCGACACTGGAATGAGTGAAAATTAACTCTGACTGAGTTAAAATCGCTCGTTCGTTTTAAGAGTGTAGGAACTAGTCAAACGAATCGTCCATAGGAATCCTGCATTAATAAATTTTTGTGTGTGTGTTTTCTGAAGTTATCACGAGAAGGGGCAGCACTGATCAAAATTGTTGAAGTTGCTGGGAAGTATACTTCCCACAGCCTTATAAAGAGTTAATGTAAAATATGTTATTGTTTGCCTTTTTGATGTCAAATGGTTTTAATTTAGATGTATCTACTTGCTCTTATACTAAATTTATAGTTTTCAATAATTAAATAACGTGATGTACACCTATTTACATTTAACGATTGCATTAAAAATAAAACTTTTACTGCAATAAAAAACAATTCTCATTCTCAACTACATTTCTAAATAAACAAGACACCTCCAATTTAAATAAAAACAAACAAAATTATACCCAAACAACAAACTGAACATTCAAAAGTCAAATAAAGAAAAAAGTCAAATGAAGAATTTAAGGCAACGCATAGCTAGTCGAAAAGCTCGCACTAATAAACAATGATTAAAACTTAACAACAAACAAGCCCTAAGGGCCAGTGAATATACAGGGTGAAGCAAATAAAAGTGGCCCCGGTCTAGAGATAGGAATACGCTGAAATGCTTGGCGAGAAAAACTTTTGAAGCCGCCTGAAACCTGTTTTTGCATTGGCTGGATCGTATTACCCTCACATTAGAGCTACTCATAGACTAGTGGTGAGTTCAGATCTTGGTTCGTAGTGTACGAAGACGTCACATAATGCAAATTTTGTGTCTTGCAATCAATTTGGAATGGTTTGTATTAACAAAAACGAAAAGTTCCGATTTTATAGGATTAATTAACGACCGAAATAATCACTAGTGTATTTTTTTTTATCAGCTCTACAAACCCTTGTTTGTATTTCATTTAAACTAGATTCTCAAACCATAGCGTAGTTGCCAGCAAATAAGTCGCCAAGTGTTTGTTTGGGCTTAATATTGAAGCGATCAATAGCTTCAGTAAGCAAACCTGTTTTTATATTGGTTTTTGACTTGGCAACATTTCTGGCGTATTCTTATCTCTACGCCGGGGCCACTTTTATTTGCCTCACCCTGTATTAAATTAAACTTTTGCATCTCGAATAGGAGATTGAATTACAGCAAATAAAGAGATACAGTTGAACAGCATTTAAATAAAATAAGCTGAATTGTTTTTCTGTTTATTTGAATGTATTTCCTTATTTGTTTAAATTCCTTGAAAATGATGACTTACGTTGTAAAGATTGAATTTTATTTGTACGACTGAGATTTTGATTATGTTATTAAATAAAGCTATAACTGCCATTTTGTGTTTAGTAGGCTGACTAGATACACTCTTAAAACAAAAGAGTGAAATCCACTCCAGTCGGAGAAGTGCATTTTCGACAATGGAAAGAAATAAATATTAAATCAGACTGAGTTATAATCACTCATTTGGAGTGATCCTGTCGGAGGTTTAACACAAAAAGGATCCACTCCAAAAGGAGAAGTGCATTTTCTGGAGGAGTGAACAGTAATCAGACTGAGTTAAAATCGCTCGTTCGTTTTAAGAGTGTAAGATACAGATAATTAATTTTTGATTATTAAATAAGATTTTATTTATGTTTTTAATGATTAAAAAACGGGGACTATTCGCACGTTTCTTATAGTTAAATAGTTGAATAATCAACTGAACTGCGAAATGCAGTAAATCTAGCCATCTTCATGTAGCCATGGATGAATTTTCCACTAAAACTACATGTCGTATACTTGAAAATTAAACATCGTAAATAAATTATTCCATGGGTCATTATCAAATGTTTTCTTAGAGGACATTTGGAAATCCTGACATTAATTGTTTTAACTTTCAATTAATTTAATGAAATGTTAGGTAATGAAAGTATAAGGATGGTGTCGAAAATACGAAATGACGATTTTTATTTTTTACACGTTACAAAATAGGCTGATTCTGAAAAGTTGATTTTAAGCATTGGCCGTCTTTAATTATGTCTATGTGATAGCTCGATAGTTTGAACTAAAAAAGCATTTGACTAGATACGCATTGTAGCATTGACAATTGATACGCAATTTTTCAGTACATTTCGTGAGTCATAACAAAGTTTTCAAGAAAATTGTGCATACGTAAGGGGTATGCCATACATAACTTTTAAGGTTTTAAAAGTATTTCTGGAAATTAAAAGTACTACGGATTTCACTTCGAGTTCCTACTTCTTGTCAGCCGTCATAATGAGATTTTCGAGAAAATTGCGTAAGCACAAAGTGTAGTTACCTTAAAACTTTTTAGGTTTTAAAGACCTTGCTGAAAAATGATTACTGTTTTTTACAAATATTTAACGTAATTTTAGCACATCAAACATATGTTATTTGGCGGAAATTAAAAGTCGTGCGTTCTTCTAGTTTAAATAACAAAAAAAATAATATTTAGCTTGCATAAAAATTTAGCAATTAATAAAGAATATTAATGGAATTAGTGAAAGAAAACTAATTAAAATAGTATTTGTTGAGGACTTTTTTGTAAAGCTTATATAGCTGTTTGTAGATGGTTGTAATTAAACGTTACTGTTTCAAAATCACACGATTTAGAAACACAAAGTAATTAATATTTTCGACCAACTAGTGGTGCAATTTTATCAAACTATTCTTGGACAATTACTGATTTTTCTTGTTTGTTTTATGCATCAAACGAAGCGTTAAATTGAATTAAGATTGACAATTTAATATGAAATAGAAAGAACGTAGTTTATATAATAATTGATGAATGTATCAATATTTAATTTGATTATTTTTTTTTATTTTATTATTATTTTTTTTTTGGAAAATTGAGATTTAATAAAAACTGGTGTTGGAAAATTCTGATTTTATTTAATCATTTGCAAAGAAACATTTTTGCTTGAATTGTCAATGAATATCAAAGATTTTCTTTGACTGATGGAGCAACAAATATGAAAGGAGTTGATTAACTGTTAAATAAGATAATAAAAACACTCTCAACGACCAGTTACGTTACAGTTTTCCTTTTCTGGAAAATATGGTAATCTGGTTTCCAGCTGGTTTCTGGCTCTCTTTGGTTTCCAAAGAAGCTTAGCGTCCATCAATATCGACCTATACTGTTTTGGAAAAAATATTCGAAATAAGCCATCGCAGTTTCTGTCTCTGTGACGTAATGTGAGTGAGATGGTTGATAACATAGATATAGAAAGTAACAGATATGCCCATCGATTTCGCAATCCCGTACAACACAATTCAAGCTCCGCGATTGTGTGATGAAGCCACTTTCCGCCGTTCTCGCAATGCATCAAGGGATACTGGTTGGAAAAAAAAACTGCTTTTTCCGAAGAGTTACATGCAAAAAAAATTAATTTTTAATATGCTTCATTTATAAATACATACATCATATCTGAAAGAAATTATCAATACATATCCAGCTAAAAATTTTTGCTAGCAAAGCTGGTAAAAATTTTTAATTAGTTAATATTAAACATTGATTTTTTATGAGTCGAATTTATCTCATGGTGGCTTATGGCATGCCATGGTCGAGGGCTTGCGAACTCCCTTATGGGATACTGGTTCAAAAGTGACTTCACCTTTTCCCCTATGGGCAGAACTGCTACTCTCTATATCTACGGTTGATAACGATCGTTACATAAAGGAACCTAAGCTTCACAAGGTGGCAAGTTTTTAATAATTGAAAAACTTAGTGTGTGCAAGAACGTGCTGCGTGTTTTTTTTTTTTTTTTAAGATTTAGATTTGTAAGTTAGTAAACAAAGATGACAAGTTTCCACCTTTCATAGACTGCGAGATAAGTATATTCCATATATATAGAAAGTAGCAGAACTGCTCCAAGGGGAAAAGATAAAGCCACTTTTCCACCAGTAGCCCATAAGGCAGTTCGCAAGCCAAAGCATCCTGCTCGCCCATGGCATGCCATCAGATACCAGATGACTTCGTGAGATAAATTCAACAAAAAAATATATATATACTTAATACTACTGGTCATGTATAATATACTGTATATGTGTTGATAATTTCTAACAGATATATGAGGTATATATTCATAAAAGAAGCATATTAAAATTGATCTAAAAAGAATCATATTAAAAATGCAGTTTTTATTGCATTTGACTGTTCGGCAAAATCAGTTTTTTGCCAACCAGTATACCATGATGCATTGTAAAAACGGCCGAAAGTGGCTTCATCACACAATCGCGGGGTTTGTATTGCGTTGTACGGGATTGCGCAATCGATTGACATATCTGCTACTTTCTATATCTATGGTATATTTTTTACATTTAGAAAGTTCCGTTTTTAACGGATTTAGGTCTGCACTAAAACCTTTAGATCTAATTTTCTTTTCCCACCTATTTGCGACAATACACGTTCTTACACTAAGCCATCCAATTGTTTTCAGTTAAGAGCTATTATCGTGAAGCAAACGTTTTACTTATGTTACTCTCATAGGCACCATTAATGGTAATTCAAACAATTTAAAACATTTAAAAAACATTGTTTTCCTTTCTACCAAAGACAAAACAAAACGAAGCATTTATTTTGCAAAATACAACGTCTCCCACGGAAAAACTCCATTAGCCCGACTAATGCTCAAGCTTCGCTTGGACAGGAAGTGGTGGCGCTACGTGGACGGAAAATAAAATTTATCGCAAGTGGACTCTCTTCTAGCAGGAAATGGGTAAGGAAAAGGTCACTCTCAATAATAATGATGCGTTCCAATGAAATCGTCTGAAAATGTTGATGCAGCGGGGCTGATTTCTTTAGACGTAGCTTGAGATTTAGTTCATGAGAGTAAAAGGCTTTGTTGTTGGATTGTTTGTAAAGATTATATTGCTCGTTATTTAAATTTAGTTGTTAATCTCATAAATCCATATTGAACTGTAAAAACTGCAAAAGCAGGAACCAGTTTCTGAAAATGTAAGAATTCGCTGAAAGTAAAAAAAAAAAATATTCCAAACTTTTTGATATATCTAAAACATTTTGTTGTTTTATTTTTAAGTGTTTTATCTTATCCACACATTATTAAGAAACATGAACCATTTGAATGTATTGCGATGTTGAAAATCATAGAGAGATATTTTATGTTTTCCACACATTTTCGGAGCGGGCGCTGATTCCCAAATAGTGGTCCTAAGTAGCGAGCATTGGTCTGTCTGTCAGACAGACTGTCTGAAACCACTTTGAGTTTCGAAATAAAAAAAAATAATAAAAAACTGCGAGCATCGAATTAGGTTCCGAGTTGGTCATCATAAGATTTTCGAGAAATCACGTTGTAATAGAACTTTTAGGTTTTAAAGGTATTAAAAACGAAAAAAAAAAAAACGCTCGAACCTCAAACTTGGTAGGCGAACTTCCAGTGCCTATTGGATGTCATATAGAGATATTTCAGAAATTGGAAAAGTGAGCTGTAATATTATTTTATACTTTTATGTTTTAAAATTATTAGAATACCCTACTGGGTTACATAATCACCTTGAAATGCATATTTATTTATGGTTGTAAATTCGTTGCAATCTAAAGTCTTGTAGTATAATTCATGCCTAACACCCTTGATTTGTTAAATAACTTATCGAAACTTAATATTAAATATTAGCAGCGAAAACTAGTTAACACTCTTAAGGTGGCCGATTACCTTTGACAGCAAGTTTCTGAAAATTATATTCCAACCATGACATTGAGCGATTTTATTATTAGTTCAAACCTTCTTCATACTGTTATAAAGTACTACTTAAATTTTGAAGCAATTGATAATAAAGAACTTCAGTTTTTATGTTTTGCATAAGCTGAAAATCTACTAGTTTCTACTAGTTGAAAAATATGTGAAAACAAACAAAAACAGTTCTAGAAAAGTCACAAAAAAGTTTCATAGAATATATTGCATAAACTTTTAAAGTATACGCTTTTTTTAAAGGTTACAATTATATTATTATATGATATTACACTAATTAGCATTTGCTAGGAATATAGGATACTAGCCGTTATACCCGACGTTGCACGGGTAGAGGTGGAAAAAGTAATTTAACAGACAATTTAATTTTTTTTTCATTTTAGTTACGTAAGATATTACCCCGTAATTTTCAATTTAATTACCCAACTCAGATATAGTAATAATTAATATTAATTTCCAAAATACCTTTGATACGAAGCTAAAATTTAAAAGAATACATATTTAAGTAAAAAAAAATAATTAAAATTAAAAATCTGAAAACAGATAAATTTTAAAAGGGTCTCAAACATTTATTTTAATTCAATTCAAGGGAATTAATTTTGAAGTGCCTCCATAAACACAACGTTTTTTGGTTTGGAATCTGGTGCAAGAATAAAAAGTTTTTCTTTATTCCCCACTCTGGAGATACCGATATACAATTGCCCGTGGGATATTCACCGATAAAGTCTTCGTAATTTCCCGAATAAAAACATTTCAGCTCATTTGGCGCTTTTTTTTTTTTGCGAGTTTGGCGAGGAAAAGATATGGCTACGAACTCACCCATTCAGAAAATAATGGAAGAATAGATGGCAGAAAAAATGCGTCCCGGACAAAGATTGGTATAATACGGTCTTCCAAAGTCGTTAAAATTTAAATCTCACTTTAAAATGATCACTCTTGGTCTGCGTGCAATCTAGTGCGATGGCCTTCAAAAGCCAACAAAGTTCAGTATTAGCCTAACTATGCATTTTAGAAATTCGTAAAAAAATAAACATTTTCGTTTTAATTGCTTTCGTTAAAATTATTTAAATTTTTTCTGCTGAATGGCACATTCACCGATAAAGTCATCATAATTTCCCGAATAATTTTTTTATAGCTCATTTGGCGCTTTTTGCGAATTTGGCGAGGAAAATATATGGCCAACAACACACCCATTCAGCTCCCGTGCACTAAACTTCGCACAACCAGCTAATTTAAAAAAAATTGCTCATTTGGTACATTTTTTGTAATAACTTGGCGAGTTTGGCAAAGTATTTGGCGAAAAAAAGGAAGACACAAAACCCTAATATGCATCTGTAGTGCAACGGTCTTCAAAAAACAACATAATTCAATAAAAGCTTAACTATGCTTTTAGAAAATTCATAATTAAAATCATATATACACAATAAAATAATAGAAAGGAGACTGGTTGGATTACGTAACTTGAAACATATCCAACTATTTTTTCAAATTATTAATTTTGTTTCTGAAGGCAATGAACAAATAGTAAATAAAGTAAACATTTTCAATTTCAATTGTTTTCTAAAAAGTTTTATTTAAATCTTTCTGCCTGATGGCATCACGAAAGAGAAAAAATGATCGGATTTGAGCGAAAGTGGTGTATTTTTTCCCTTAAAACGTTCGAAAACGATAGAAGGAATGGTCCGATTCGAAAAATTCTTAGCCTATGTTTGTTCTGGAGATGAGATGAATTTTTGTGCCAAATTTCGTGACAATCTGTTGCGTGGTTCTTAAGTTTTTGCGTCCTATACAAACAAACAAACAAACAGAAGTCGCCTTTTATGTATATAGATTTGCTGAAAAAAGTTGATCGGATACCTTAACCAATTTCTTATCTCTTAGGAGAATTACTCCGAAGATACGAAGTTACATACACGAAATTCATCTCGAATTTTATTCAATACAACTATCCCCTAATCAGACCAGAAAGATGACATTCTTGAGACATAATCACCCCCTTGAGTCGAATCCTTCAAAGTTCGCTCCTCAATAAATCGCTGCGGGGAGAAATTAGTCAAATTATCCACTTCATTTGGAATTTTGAAGGGGAGAGGATGTTACGTAAATGGGAAAAGGGTTGGATGTCGCCCCGGTGAAGCAATCGTTAGGACGCTTACCTTTGGAGCTGCTTTGGTCAGGTTCGAATCCAGGTCAGTCATGGATGTTTGCGACCGTCAATAAATGTTGTTATTTGTCTATGTGTCATTAATTTCTTTGTGGCTGTAAAAATTATTTCTGTGTCTGTCCTACTTGACGAAAGCTTATAAGCGGTTCTCTGAACAAGCACACAAGCTGGAATATTGTATATATGTACCATACCACGCCAATGGTTGGATCTCTATGACTAGCAGAACATGAGTTAACTGAAATATTTAAGAAGTTAATGTGCGTATGAACCACTTCAACCCGTGCGGTGTTTCGCACTTCTAGTTAAAAGAATAAAAAAATACAGGTTTATTTCTTAACCTGCAAATAAATTTAGCAATTAATAAAAAAAATATTGATTAAATCGGCGAAAGAAAGTAATGAAAATAGGATTTGGTGCTGATTTTTTTTCTAAAGTTTATATATTTTGTTTGGATGTGGCTGCAATTAAACGTTACGGTTTAAAAACCACTTGTTTTTAAAACACCAAGGAAATATTTCAGAATTTTTTTTATCAAACTATTCGGGGAAAATTGATTTTTCTTATTTGTTTTATACATAATTTGAAGCATTAAATGGAATTAGGATGGGCAATTTATTACGATTGCCGTTTATTTAGTAATTGGTGAATAGTCAACAACATCGTATTATTGAATTAATTTAATTATATTTTACAAAATTAATTTTTTCATAAAAACTGGTTTCAAAACAATAATATTTTATCTTCTCATCTGCAATTAAACATTTTTTTGTTGATATTTTGCTTTATTTTATTTGAATTTAAATAGAAATGTCGAGTACTTCTATTTGTCAACAACAGCCAATACGAAAGTAGACTATTAAGTGTTACGTGGGATAATGTATTTACCCTATACTGCAATTTATATTACTGTATCAATTAAGGTAGCTGTATAACTTTTTATAAGCAGATTTTTAAAAGGATAAAATAAACTTCTGATGGCTTTTATGATATTCTTTTAGGTTGAAAAGTTGTAAGATGGCCAAGTAATTAAAATTAAAATATTTTATTAATACATTTGAAGGATATTAACTAAAATTTTGTCTAAAAACGGCCTTTGAATAAAACACGATAACTGATAAATCTACTAAGGTATTTTAATTCTGTAAATTGAAAACTATAATCAAATAAGTATGATAGAACATGAACCACTATAAAATATGTGTCACAAAAATTGCCTGTTCTGAAGTCGAAAAATCAAGTTCACCTGAAAAAAAAAACTGCATTTTCTTAATTTCAAATACAGATGAAATAAAATAGTACTAAAATTCGATGGGCATATCTGCTACTTTCTATATCTATGGTATATTCTTTACAGTTAGCAAGTTACGTTTTTAACAGATTGAAGTCTGAACTAAAACTGTTAAATTTAATTTCAAATACAGATAAAGTAAAATAGTACTAAAATATGACTTTGACCACGGTTCAGACAGTCAGTTACTTTCTGAGTACGTTTGTAACAGAGTGCATTTTTAACATAACATGTTCTTCCATAATTGCATTCAATTAGTAACTATTATCGTGAAGCAAACGTTTAACGAAAATAACTCTCATAGGCCCCCCCATTCGATGGTAATTCAAACAATTCAAAAACATTGTTTTCCTTTTTACCGAATACAAAACAAAACGAATCATTTATTTTGCAAAATACAACTTCGCCCACGAAAAACTCCATTAGCCCCACTAATTCCCAAGCTTCGCCTGGACAGGAAGTGGTGGCGCTGCGTGGACGGAAAATAAAATTTATCGCAAGTGGACCCTCTTCTAGCAGGAAATGGGTAAGGAAAAGGACACTCTCAATGATAATGATGCGTTCCAATGAAATCGCCTGAAAATGTTGATGTAGTGGGGCTGATTCGTTAAGAGGCTACTTGAGATTTTGATCATAAGGAAAAATTGTTGATTATTTGTAAAGAGGTTCTCTAATATTTCAATTTAAATGTAAATCATTTTAGTCTACTTTAAAATTCTTTTTTGTACAAGTAACTTTACGTTATTGAAGAAATTAGGAAAGGACTGAAAGTTTGTAAAAGTAGTTTTTTAAATATGCGCAATTGTGTGTGTGGAATAAAATATTTTTTTACTTCCAATGACCTAATATGAAATATAAGATTGTTTGTCTAAAACCACTTTACAGCTCAAACTAAAATTGCTACGGACTTCAAATTTACACACGGGATCACACTTATTGCCCAAAATCATAATAAATATTTCGAGAAAATAGCAAAAACGCACAAACGATAAATGCTATATAACTTTTGGTCTTTCGATCTTAATGGTACTTAAATTAACTTATATTGTTTATAATTATATTGAAATGTTTTGATTTATTTAGTGGTAAATGGAAGTCGAGTAGGGTTTCACACCATATCTATTTTAAACAATTTAGGAGCCCAGATGACCGAATGGTTTGGACCATTGCGCTAGCCGTCAGCTTGCCGTACCGGGTGCGAGTTCGATTCCCACCTTAGCCCCGGGTGTATCTTCCTTTCTCTGTGACAATAAAAAATCTTTCTGTGTCTGTCTTACGTGACGAAGGCTTCATGAGCGTTTCTCTGATCAATACACAAGCCAGAATGTCTATGTACCTACCCCTACCCCTACCCTAAATAATTTACTGAAATTAATTTTTTTATCATGCAGTGAGATATAAGTTCACAGTATTAATAAATTTCTTATCTCTTGGATATAGATAATAAGAAGTTATATACATAAAATTCTTATCGAACTTAAGTCAATACATTTATCCCCATGTCAGACGAGAAATATAACATCGTGGGACATAATCACCCCCTTGAGTCAAATCCTTCAAAGTTCGCGCTTCAATAAATCGCTGCGGGGAGGAATTAGTCAAATTAGCCACTTCATTTACTTCTCAGGGAGATTTTGAAGGAAAAGAGAGTCAGTAAATGGGAAAATGGTTGGATCACTATGACTTGCAGAAATTGAGATTTTTGAAATACATTGCTCAAAACAATTAGGGGAGCACTTTGCGAGATTTTGTTACCTTTCAGTCTCAACTTTTTATTTTTTTTTTATTCTAAAAATCTCAAATTTGTGAAATAGATTCATTATGCATCCAAAATCAAATGGTAAAGAACAAGGGGGAAAAAATCTCATTTTTTCAAAACTAAAATTTAAGGGGAAAAATTTGATTCATAACTTTTGAATAAATTGTAACAATACTTTTTTTTTCAAAATTTTATTGGTTAAAAATAGCTAAATCACTTTTTAAACATCCAAAAAAAATGCATTCTTGAAGAATTTAGGGTAAATTTATTTTATTTTGCTATGTTTTTCATGTTTTCATTGAATTAAAACCAACTTTATTTAATTCTTCAAAAGAGATGATTCTTTTATCGAACTATTCATAAGATAGAGCTTAACTCAGTCAAGTTCACTCTCAAAAGTTTTTGGGAGTTAATTTTATTTTACTATGTTTTTCATATGTTCATTGAATTAAAACCAACTTTATTTAATTCTTCAAAAGAGATGATTCTTTCATCGAACTATTCATAAGATAGAGCTGAACTCAGTCAGAAAAAAAATTTGCAATATGATGATTCCAAATGGAATCATTTGGGGTGAAAGGGTTTAAACTAAACCATGCGCTCCCCTAATTGTTGTGAGTAGTGTAGTAATAGCTAGTGTATGCGGGTAATTCCATATGTGACGGAATGACATTTTGAATTGTAGAATTGAAATAAAACAATTGCCGCGAAGCAACTTTCAAAAGAAAATTGGGTTTTTCAGTTTATATATTACTGTTAACAATTAAAAGATAATAAAAAATTGAAATTTTTTAAAAAGTATTTTATTATTTAATTTTTGACTAAATTCTTTTTGTGCGACGGAATCACAGTTTTGCAACCACGACCAACCATTTCCAAATATAAATATAGACCAAAATACATTTTGTTTACTTTTGTAAATAACAGACCTAGAGTTACTACTGTTGCTTACGAATCAAAAAAAATTATAACTTGAAGAATTCATATGGACTGTCTAATATACAAAAAAAAATACATACATCATGAACGCGCGTTAAATGGATATTTTCTAAATAATTAACCACAATCATACCACCGCCATTTGAATACATAACCTAGTTCAACCTGAAAATCACAACCCAAAATATGTTACCCTTTATTTAAATTTTCCGCTGACAAGTTCAACTAATTTACTGGAAGAATCTTTCCAAGTTGGTCATGTATTATCAGCTAAGTTGATGCCTCGAACTACGCAGCATAAACTTCTGGCAAACTGATGAGAATTTTAATAAAGTGTGGTGACAGAATTTGTCGCCAAAATGTATTGTTCTTCAGAAATACTTTGACGTTGTGGCGGCGAATCTTAAGACAGTCTTGACAGTATGTGTCTTGTAGATTGGTGAAGTTTATGGACATGCGTGTTCAAAATTAATGTATGTGAACTGTGGTTTAATACAGGTTGTTTATGAAGGAATTTTTAATTTGTTGTAAATTTTGATTTGTCAATTGTTTTGAATTCTAAATTTACATCTTAAACCAATCTTTAGAGATTGAATCTGGGTTTGAATCGCAGTTGGACTTGGTTGTGATTTGTAAACTAAAGTCTTGCGACTGTACTGCAAGGAATTGTAACCTTATTCTTATAAATCGAAAACATCGCTGTCTTTTTCGGTTTTATGGATTTTCATCCTACAGATTTTTAAACGATTCAAAATAATGCATTGTTACCAAGTCCAACTGTGATTCAAACCCAGATCCAATATCCATAGATTGGTTTAAGACTCATATTTGGAATTCAAAACAATTCATTGCGTGACCCATAACGTGCATATATATGAAGTTCTTTCACAAATGAACCCAATGTTTGATGGATCAAATCCCGAAGATACTACTCCCGGAAGCACGTAATTGGAAAACGATTAAAGTAGAATAGGAATGCCATACTGTGTGCAGGTCGGCATCCAAATGGTACAATTTTCAACACTTCCAGGAAAAGCGTTATGAAGGATTATTATGAATTTTTAGGAGAAACATTATTAATATTATATATACTTAGAATATTACTTTTAAAAATTGGTCAGTTTATCTGCCCAAAAGTTAGGAGATCTGAACATTTCTACGTTGTTTACGCTGAAGATTTTGATTTGTTAAAATTAGTTAATTTTTTAAAGGGGGTCTGGATACACGACTAGCCTCAAGCTTTAGATATTGATACCTGGGTTTGATTCACAGTAAAACTTGGGTGTCATCTGTTAACTAAAATTTTGGTGTAAATACGGTGCTAAACTCTTTAGATTTTTTGTCTAATAAATATTTAACTTTATAAAATAAATTCGATGCAGTTACTAGAAATGTTGCAAGTTAACTAAAATTATAAGTTTAGTGTAAGACTATTAAAAAAAACCATTCAAACACATTTGCTTCAGTTTGAGAAATGCTTAATTCAAATGTAGGAAAACTGCAAAATTAAATCTTTAAACATGAAATTTTTAATGAAAGCAGTTTTCTCAAGCAAACATAAAAAATTATTTAACTCATTAAGTCTTGTTAAGTATTTATAATAATGTATCTTGAAGAATATTCATACATAGAAAACTGTTTTTCAAATTTAATTACGCAAATGTGATTACGTTTGCTTTTATATTAAAAATTATCCTGGATATTTTCACTGGAGTTTCGCTTCGTTTGGATTTACGTTACTGTTTGTGCAAATGTAAGTGTTTTTACGGTTATTAAAACAGTTTATTGTTTAATTTAATGTAACGTTTCGCTATCATTTATGCAAACTTGTTTTAATCTCGTATTTCTAATTTAGTGTGTTGTTCGAAGAAAAGCAATAACATTAGTTACACTTGGAAGGATATGTTTCTTACGAAAATGGAGTAATACATTTTATTTATTAATTATATTTCTATTTCGCCTGTACGGGTTTTTCATGTTTCCCCTTGGCGTTCGTATGCTTTATTTTGTTGTTATTGTTTATAAAAGTTATTATTAATATTATTGTTATTGTTATTATTATTATTATTATTATTATTGTTATTGTTATTGTTATTGTTGTTGTTGTTGTTCTTGATGTTGTTGTTGTTGTTCCTCGGAGCAGAATTATTAAAATTAACGCTAGCTATCCTAAGAGAAAAAAATAATATTCAGATTGTTTGGAAATTCAAGTATAGCAGTTGTTATAAAACAGTGAGCATTTACCTGGTAAAGATATATTGGATTATAGAAAAATTCAATTAAAAAAATAAGGTTCAATATTACTTCCAGTTGAATCTAATAAAATGGCCCCGGCCTACTCATTTTATAAGCCAAAGAATCTTTCTATGACGTCACGTAACCGTCCTGTTAAGAGAACCAGCTATTTAAAAAAAGAAGAGACATACTTAGGCGCAGTCATGGTCAGTATCATGATGAATCTTGTGTTTTGCAACTTTAGGAATATTTTGAAAACCTTATGTTTGTCTGCTTTTTGTGAATCTAAAACTTCCTATCCTCCATTAGGTGAATATTCTTCAGCTTACTGCCTTGGCTTCCGGCCCAGGTCGCCAATGTCGTAGTCGAAGTTATTTGGCCACAGAGAAAATTTGGCTTTAGACACCCGACATTTGCTTGTATCTCCCTCTTAAGTTCACCTCTCATTTTTTAAGTAACTATGAAGGGTACAGAGAAAGAACCGCTTGATTTCTCCAGAGTCTTTCAGTAATTATGTTTGCTTGGCCCGGAAACCGGTTTTTCTTTCGGTTCTTCATTCGCGGTACAAACGTGTGACCCGTATCCACTGATCTCTGTCGTGAATCAGGGTTACCGCGAAAAGATAAACAAATCGTGAAACCGGTGTTTAACACCAGTTTAGGCAATTTCTGGCTATCATCCACAAAGAGGCTACTAAGGAAAGCCGTCTACGAAATAAAGCGGTTCTTCCCCTGTACTCCCCCTTCATATGATTACACTCTTAAAACAAAAGAGTGAACATTTTCGACATTTGACATTTTCGACACTGGAAAGGAGTGAAAATTAACTCAGACTGAGTAAAAGTCATTCGTTTGGAGTGATCCTGTCGGAGTTTTAACTAAACAAAAGAGTGAAATCCACTCTAATAGGATAAGTGCATTTTCGACACTGAAAAGAGTGAAAATTAACTCAGACTGAGTTAAATTCACTCGTTTGCTTCAAGAGTGTACATATAAGAAATTAAAACAATGACTCACCCTCTACTTCTGACATCCGGAAGAGTCCTGTGCAGCGATATGATGTCACTGACATACTGATTGAAGGCATTATTCTCCCATCCCTCCTTCACCAACCGGTCCTGTTCCTCCGTCAAGTTCGTCAAAACAACCGGTTTCCCCTGTTCACCAGGCCCATCAAACCTCCTGTCCTTGGGAATAGCCAGGACAGCCAGCTCCTGGTCAGAATCATGATGAATCTTATGTTTCTTGTCCTTCGCAACCTTAGCCGGATGTTTTTCAGCCTTACGTTTGGCAGCCTTAGGTGAATCTAAAGCCCTCAATCCTGCTTTGGGTAGTTCCTCCTCGGCGGACTGCCTTGGCTTCCGGCCCAGGTCGCCAATGTCGTTCTCGCCAGGGTTGTTTGGTTGCGCGTTGTCCATCAGGGACTCGTTCATCTTCTCGTTGAAGCTCAGGAGGGAGGTGACTATGAGCCAGGTTATAGGGAGGATGAGGATGGCCTTGACTATGAAGGACTTGCGGCGGTTGAGGAAGCTGTTGACGGTTCGTCTGATGGACATGGTGTGACTGGAGAGTTTTGTATGGGGGATGAGTATGGATTTACTTCAGTAACGGACCTGAAATGAAAATATAGATTTAGTCATAAAATATGCAAAATTAACGGTACTTTTAAATTTTTTTGCCAAATAGAATCTTTGGCGAGAAATCTTGCTCATGGGAAAATCTTGCCAAATGGAATCATTGGCTACAAATAATTTTTAACAATTTTCTGATGGTAACACACAGTATGCATAGCTAAATCCACAATAATTTTTATGGTTACCTTTTGAAGTATAAATTAAAGGTTAGCTTCGGAAATAACAAGACTGATGGTGGCATCGTAGGAAATATCTGGTAGTGTTACATTAGTATATCAGGGTCATTTCACTTGGATGATATTTTAAGGTTGCATGTGGGTCTCCGGAGAGCCACTAAAATGTACCCAACGCAGTTAAACCGATACTTTAAGGTCACGGTAAGATTGCATTAATCGAGAAACAAAAAATCAATACAATACACCACCAAACAAAAACACTTGACGTCTACATATTCCTACTGTAACCACGAAATCGATATGGATATGTTTTTACATCCCTTAAAAACTCGTATTAAAGCACTGTTGGGAACATTCCAGCAGAGATAAAGCCTTCGGCTAGCCAAAAGATAACTAGGACATGATTGAAGCCATGTCATTATCTTAAGCATACGTTTCCATGACGACTTATCGGTTCGCAAGAATATAAAAAAGTCAGGTTTGGATATATATTCTTGTCATTTTCAAACGTATTATTTAGGTTCTAAAAAGTAAAATTCATAAGAGATGGCATGTTTAATGCTATTTATTAATGTCTAAATACATACGAGAGCGAATTTATTATAAATTATTTTATATCTAAAATGCTGGTAAGGATACGTCTGTTTGTCCAAAACGTCTGTTAGGCTAAATTCGAATTATGCAGAGAGTATTCGCTTAAATACATTATAAGTATTTGCATTCAATGGTAGGTTTTAGTGTTTAATTATTTTAAATGGAAATGCACCCACTTCAAACACACATACTTTATAACGGAAGAATATATCGATTCACAAGAATACAAAAAAAAGTGCCCTGTATATTTTTGGCATTTTCAAACTTCAAAAATATATAATTAAACAAATTGATAACATTCTCGTTTCAAATTCGTTTCATTTCGATGCTTTGTTGATTTCCGTACCTGGGAAAATAAAGCTAATATTGCAAAGCATTACTACTGCGGAAGTTGTGATTCCAAAACTAATGCATTAGCTCAATGGAACTAACAGTCCCTCTTAAACTGACCGTTTGGAAATGTTTATTTACGGGTCATAAGTAAATGCGTAAAAAAGATACATTTTTACATATTTTTCAAAGGTAACCTTAATTATGTTGATGCATCAACCCACCATGCCATACTAACGTCCTCCAACTTTAAAGAATTTGTAATGCACACATTTCCAAAGTTTTTTATAACTGGTCTTATTCCAGACATCACCAATGTTTTATATTCTGAGAAATTAGAGTATCAAATCTCTATAATCCTTGAAACTAAATAGAAGAAAAGAAACCCTTTTTTTTTAAGATGCAATGCGATGTTTGATCTTTGACATTGTATCAATACTTTCATTTTACAACATTTCCACACAGAAATTGATAAATAATCCCAATTTATTACAAGCTGCCCGAATAAAAAATCCCACAAACATAAGCCTTTGGGCAAATATAGTATAATGAAAGAGTTTCGGGCAAAAAACTTTTTCCACGAGCTCCCACGAAACGGAATGAAAATCTAGACGGATCTACGAACGGATTTAAAGGGGAAAAAATATTTGGGACATTCCTGGCATCATATTTCTTAATGGAGATGAGAATAAACTAGAGATGGTACCTGTTAAAATAAGTACTGACAGTAGGTTACCAAATGAAGTCATTTATCGCTTACGTATTACGCCAAACAGAAGTTTGAATAAATATTTGGCGATATAATATGGTTGTTGTTTCAAATCTCATAGGAAGAAACGAATTACAAAACGATTTACGGAACATATCTTAGAGAGGGACTGATCGAATTTCCATATTAATCAGATAATTACTGGTCGTAAAGAAATGAATATTTATCCCTTATTCAAGCAAACAATCTTCAAAAAAGACAGCAGCACTTAATAAACCAAGCTCAATAGTAAAATTGATTGGTATCGCCACAAGAATGAATGAGGCAAGATTACATAAAACTGTGAAACATTTCTGTAAAATTTCATCTGATTTTGTATTTATTTTGTAGTTGTACACTGTTGTAATGTTTCTTTCACAACAAATTAATGTTTTGAAGACGTAGTGATATGGACAACTAATAAGAATAGCGGCCAAACAGAAAAAATCAGTGTATCCCATTACTGCAGGGAAGCAAACGTTTCCGCTGGTACAACACAATATTTTTTTACATTAAATGAAAATTCACAGCATGGAGTGATGTCAGCACTTTATCCATGACACATTGATGGTGAATTAAACGGATTTTATTTTACAGTACCTAAATATAAATGA
The DNA here is from genome assembly GCA_023701765.1 of Hylyphantes graminicola. Classification (NCBI taxonomy): domain Eukaryota; kingdom Metazoa; phylum Arthropoda; class Arachnida; order Araneae; family Linyphiidae; genus Hylyphantes; species Hylyphantes graminicola. Next base: position 48,551,711 of record CM043112.1, on the reverse strand, counting down.
GGCTATGTAGTATGCCACAATTTTATACCTAATACTGTGTACACTCTTAAAACGAACGAGCGATTTTAACTCAGTCTAAGTTATTTTCCCTAATCCTGTCTAGAAAGTGCACTTCTCCTACTGGAGTGGAACCTTTGTGCGTTAATCCTCCGATAGAATCTCTCCTAACGAGTGATTTTAACTCAGTCTGAGTTAATACTAACTAATTTCCAGTGTCGCATATGCACTTCTCTACTGGACTGGATTTCAGTCCTTTGTTTTAAGAGTGTATATATTTTGAACGCCAATTATCCCTTGGAAAACGCCTGTTACTGAAATAAGCCCGCAATTTAAACCAAATATCTTAATCATCTACACGTTTGACATTGACAGAGTTTTAAAGGTCCACTACAAAACAAAAACCTCTAATTAGCTATCGCAGTTCGAGAGTAAAGGTGCTGTCTTCACAATGTGCTGTGAATTTATGCATGATGTAAAATTATTGCGCTGTATATACCAAAACTCTTGCTTCATGGACACTGATTGGATATATCATTTCGCTTTAAACGCTATAGGAGTAAATTGTTAATAAGGAATTGAACGATTTGATCGCATCAGTTTGCTGCAAAACAAAAACAAATATTTTCATAGTTTTCCGTTTTGTGTGATAAAAGTTTCTATAATCGATTCTTGATTAAATATGTTATAACGTAGTTTGTGTTTCACAGATATGCGTGTTTAAGTTATTGACCAAAGCTTGTGTTAATAATTCTGACCCCCAAAAAGTCTCTTATACAAAATTATTTATAAAATTGTAATCAAAACATTGACACGACATTGCATTAAAATATATCATTGAAAACTCTCTTGAATGAGTGATTGTTGGGGCGTACTACTTTCATTTGGTGACATTCACAAGACTTCACTTTTTTCCTCTCCAAGCATACGTCAAACCTATTCTAGCCTCCAGATATTTCTCATATTCGTTTTTATTTTCTTTATTAGCAACGGAGACGCAGAATAGATGAGAAATGCCGTTTTTTATGCTGTTGGATATATGGCAATGCTGCTTTGGCGAACTTTATGTCTTGGTGATTCATTGGCGATGAAGTAAAGTCGTATGTCACTGAATATTGTAATGTCACTGGAATTTGTGACTTATGCTCATTGAAGTGTGTTTTTATGTTTAATGTTTTCTGTTGTCTGAAAATAAGTCGTAATATCGGCATCAAAGGTTGAAAAAAATATAATATTTTATAGGTTGCATGCATTCGTAGAAATATTTAAACAGTGAAGAACGGAGTTCTTAATGTGAAATAGAATTTTATTTATGAACTGGAATGTATAATAAATATAATATTGTGCTAAAATTGTCTTCAACGTAAATACCAATTTTCATTTTCTTATAAAAACGCAACGCGTTTTATTATTTCAGTAGAACCAGAATAAAGATGATCAAAAGTTAGCAAATATGAATTATACTTTTGTTTCTGAATTGTTTATAATTGTGTGTGTTTTAAATCAGTTAAGTATTTTAATCTTTACTATAATATCTTATAGATGTTAACGCAATATCAATTTTAACTGACATTCGTTTTACTTTTATATTAACAATGGAGACGCAGAATACATATCTACCGTGGGCAGGTAAACTGCAGTACCTTCCATAATGACTTGGACCATTGTTGCAAACACTCAATTAGTCTAACAATTAAGAAAACATACTGGAATTTTTGTTTATTTCAGATCAAAAACGGTATAACCCATTGTAGCGAAAACTGCAATTCACCTGCCCAAGGCAGATATATGACAAAGGTGTTTTTTTTTTTTTAAATTCTGTTGGATGTTTCTGCCTTAGCAGACATTATACAGTAGGTATGTATTTTTCGACGATAAAGTCAAACATTGCTTACTTGAATAATTAAAAGTCCCTGGAATTTGTGACTTATGTCCATTACATAGTTGACCATTTGGTTAATGGTTGTAATTTTTTAAAAATTTATTTTTAACTCTGGTTTTTAAAAAAAATGCGAAAATCCTTGTTTTTATGAATATCGAAACGTCTCTGTAATTTGGGATGCCTGCACATTAGAATGTGTGCGTGATTTTTAAGGAAAGTTTCAAACTTGTTTTTTGAAGGTTGTAAAAATCATGTTTTCTTAAAATTTTCTTATGTTTCATATTCTTCATAGAAATATTTAAACACAACAAGTACAAGCTTCAAAAATCATGAAGTTATATTATGGAGTAACTGTGAATTATAATTTTTTTACATTTTTCTATTGGGCTCCATGTAATAGTATTACATTAAATTTCCCTTGTGCTGAGTATCTGTTCATATTTGTGCCTAATTTAAAGAAGCTTAGAGGTAGACATTTGAAAGACTTATTAAAAGTCTACTATTTTCCGATTTCGAAAACATTTGTTATTGACAATGTAAAATTTAAACGAGTGATATATTACTCTTATACTTCCAATATATTTTATGTGAAAACGTATTAGTATTTCTAACATAGATTTGTTATGGAGTACTTGTGGATCAGGAATAAATAAAATTAAGTGACAAATACTAAATTTTATGCAAAATTTTGACGTACATACGCCATTGGGAAAAATGTATTAGATTATTTATGGCAGCCCTTAATATGAAATAATAAGTATTGACATAAAATATTTACAATGTATGTATCCTTTGAGGATAAAAGTTTTTATCTCTTTCAATTCAAATAAATATGTTACTTACTATTCAAATAAATCTGTTACTAACTTGTAAAACAACATAAGCCCGATTTTAGTTTTTAAAAAATATGCTAACAGACTATGTATTATTAATTACGAAAATTTATAGGAACCATTGACTGTTATAAAATATTATTATCGAACGAAATATTCTCAATTCTTTCTCAACTTACATTTTCATAAAACCAGAATGATTCTTCATTTATTTTAAATATTCCTACATAAACTATGCTATAAGCTAAATTTTAATATAACAATGCTGTTGCTATAATTTTACTATAAATTTTTACTATAACAATGCTACAAGCTAAATTTCTCAAAATGTACTGAATGTGACGCATTCTACAAGAAACAATTTATCTTACGAAAGATAACAATGAAATACTTAAGCAATAAAATAAATTCTTTAATATACTTTTTTCACAACCTGCAATTTATGTCGATGTTACATTTTTAGAAATATCAGAGGTATTTAGAATATCCTCTGAGACGAAAATTTTGCATCATTGATTTTGTGAACCAAAATAAAAATGCAGAACAAGTACGTACGTTAAAAACATTTACTTTGGAATGCATAGAAAATAAATAGAAATTTGCTTGAAAGGTTTATTTGAATTCTCGTATTGTATAATTAGCAGTAAATGAGTATATCGCTGGGAATTTTGCAACAATGATAATTAATTTTAACTTGAACATTCATTTCCAATGGACTGCAAATAAATTTACTGAATTAGTTTTTGCGCTGCAGCATAGTCATTTAAATAATCTACTTTTATGCACTACTTAAATTTTCAATTACTAATTTAATTTAGAGTTCTAAAGTTCTACTACTTCATTAAAATATTTATAATGCAATTTTTTTTAATTATTTAAGTATAAGCAGTACATATCAAAGCAGTTCCAGATGAGTTAGTTTAAATGCGTAGGACATATGAAAATTTTCTATCGAAAAATATTGCTAAAAAATTATGGCATAACCCTTTCAATTATAAATTCGTTTTAAACTCCAGTATGTTATGTAATTTATATCATACTTTGTATTATCAAATATTAGCTTTGATCTTACAATCAAACATGCTTTACATTTCTTTTTGTTAAAAATTCAGCTGTGCACTCCTTGCCAGCCTAAGTTGGGTAAATAGAAATTTGCTAGGGAGAGAACCTTCCACGGATTTTTCAGATTTGATGTAGGAGTAATTGTAATTTTTCAGAATAACCTTAGTTTTAAAAAAAAAACTATCTGTACATAATTCACAAGTGTAAATTATCAAATCACATATTTAAAAATCTATCCATATCTATTTAAGAACTTTGCACATGACTTTTTGTGTCTATTTCAATGTCTACAAACCCAAGACAGGTATCAAATGTCGAATGTCTTAAAACTATAAAACACTTTTCGCAATACCAAATACAGGGTGGTTATAAAATAACGCTCTCTATTCGAAGTGGACTGTAGCTTGAATGAATAATCCAAATGCAACAAAAATTGAGACACTTACTAATCAAGAAGGGGGAAAAAGAATGGTATCGTAAAAAAAGACAAAATCCTAAAAAAGAATCATAAAAAAGAATCATCATAAAAAACAAACTCGTCTTTGACCAGAATCTAAATAACGAGGCGTCGTCAATTAGGGCCAATTACTGTCAACACAGCTAATTACGCCCCGTAATTTAGAACCCTGGTCAAGAGACGAGTTTCTTTATTACGAAAAAGAATGGAATTATTACACAGAAACTCGTCTCTTGACCAAGGTTATAATTACGAGGAGTAGCCAATTATGGCTAATTACGGCCAACACATCCAATTACGCCTCGTATTTTAGAACCCTGGTCAAGAGACGAGTTTGCTTTTTATGATTCCATTCTTTTTCCCCCTTCTTGATTAGTAAGTGTCTCAAATTTGCATTTGGATTATTCATTCAAGCTACAGACCACTCCGAATAGGAAGCGTTATTTTATAACCACCCTGTACATGCACAGTTAAAAACAGCCTATCCCGACTGTGTTAAGGAAAAGGGAAAAGGCACTTGAAAATCGAACTATTTCTTTAAAAGAAACTTAACCTTATACTTTTGTTACTTTTTCCATTATTACAAAATACAAAACAAAAATCATAGCATGTGTTAAAAGAATAAAACACCTTTAATACCAAACAACATACAGATAATAAACTCCCCCTTCAAAAAAAATCTGCCCCCCCCCCCCCCCCAATCCCAACCACCAACAAACCAAAAAAATCCCCCAAAAGTAACTTTTTCCCTACCAAAAAAATCCCCGTTTCGATTATTTCCCCCCACTGATTAATGCCCGGCATTTCACAAGGAAAAAGAAATAGAGTGCGCCAATGGCGACTTCTTTTGCTGCTTTGGCGGTAGTGCGTTGTCGCCATGTCGGGTTATAAATGGAGGCATCTATCACTGGTTTAGTGAAGAAATTGTGTCAGGACGTCTATCCTGTGATTTTTCACGCGAATTGGTTTTATTGGGTGGATATATCATGGGTTTTATGGGTGTAGAATGTATGTTTATTGGAATTTTTGTGGATTGGCTTTTACAGCATAATATAAATAAGTACATTGCTTAAAATTAATTACTTTGTATAGTAATCAACTTTAAAGCGTTTGGCCAATTCCTATCATCTACTATGTAAAAAAAGTCTGCAATATACCTGACATTTTGCGATGTTTTTTTTAGATCACGGTGTAGTAGTGTTTGTTTACAGTACTGATCCTTTTTTTATTATTTGCATGCAGCGTTACATGAACTACACTTACACTCTTAAAACGAACGAGCGATTTTAACTCAGTCTGATTAATTTTCACTCCTCCAGTCTGGAAAAATGCACTTCTCCTTTTAGAGTGGATTCTTGCGTGTTAAACCTCCGACAAGATCACTCCAAACGAGTGTTTTTAACTCAGTCTGAGTTAATATCCATTCCTTTCCAGTGTCGAAAATGCACTTCTCCAACTGGAGTGGTTTCACTCTTTTGTTTTTAGAGTGAACTCCATTAGCGTTTAAACAGAGAAGATGGATACATTCAATCGCCGCAGCCAGTAAAACAGAAGTTTTTGCCGTTACCACAACATACATTTTATATTATATGTAAACTCACAGCACAGGTTGATATCAAAACTTTTACCATAACACTGTGATTGTATATTAGAGGTGTTATTGTTACAGCATAATACCTTTATTTAATTTTATTTCGTGCATTTTTTTTCGTTAATTGATCAAGAAAACAAAGGCAGACATTCTATAACCGAATCAGTGATATTTACTTAAAATAAACAGTGTTATTCAAATTCTAGTATTTTATATGGCCTGCAGTCAATTCGTATTGTGTGGCTAGATTTTTTTTTAATCACGGTGTAGTAAGGATTGTTTAACAATACTGATGTTTTCTTTGCATTCAGAGCTACATGAACTACCTACTCCATTAGCGTTTAAACAGAGAAGATGGATACATTCAATCAAATTCACCACTAATTCTACTTCTACGTTCACCACTAATATACAAATTGTTTATTAGTGGGGATATTTTTGCAGTTTACATAATACATATATTTAATTTTCTTTTGTGAATTGTTTTTCGTTATTTTATCGAGAAAACAAAGATACACATTCTATAGCCGAATCAGTGATATTTACTTAAAATAAACAGTGTTATTCAAATTCTAGTATTTAATATGGCCCGCAGTCAATTCGTATCTTGTGTGGTTAGATTGTGTTAGACCGTTGTTTTTCTACTATAGTTTAGAATATTGACAGGTATTTGACATAGATATAAATAACCTCTTCCTATTATTAAAGGTTACACTCTTAAAACAAAAGAGTGAAATCCACTCCAGTTGGAGAAGTGCATTTTCGACACTGGAAAGGAGTGAATATGGTTTCTGACTGAGTTAAAATCATTCGTTTGTAATGATCTTGTTGAAGGTTTAACACAAATAGGATCCACTCCTTTCGGAGAAGTGCATTTTCAAGATTGGAGGAGGGAAAATTACTCAGATTGAGTTAAAATCGCTCGTTTGTTTTAAGAGTGTATATCCCGGGTAAAATTAGTGCCCGTAATTATAAAAAAACAATACATTATTATTTAATTGAAAAAGCAAAATTAAGTATAACAATTAAAAAATATTCCCAAGAATTAAACTCTTGATTCATATCTATAATATAAGTC